>PYUH01000120.1:1759399-1852347 GCA_016808085.1 Suaeda aralocaspica | reverse complement strand
TAAACCAATCATAAAAACAAAAAAATAAAAAAAGGACACAGAAAAGCATAAAACTTGAAAAGACGACCCAGACGATAACGACCCCTTGCTGATGACGCAACCGGGAGTATAGGAAGTGGACGACTGGGGAGTGGTGCGCGATGCGACCCCCCCGGCTGGTGGATGGCTTTCACTCATTGCCGCTTAACATTACTTCGTTACAGTTACCTAGCGCCCCTCTCACTTTAACCATTACTGGTGTCAAAGGTCACGAGGCACACTAAGGCACAAAGACGTCTTGAGCGCTGCGTGTCAGGCGAAGGTGCGAGCTTTTGATATACATCGCACCTTTAAAAATTGAAAATGATTGATGCAAAAAGGTAACAACACAAGTATATACCTTAGGGCGGAAAGACAGCTTAATGAGTTTGGGGTGGGTGGAGGGTTGGCAGCAATGAAGAATCTGATAAAAAATCATGTAAAACAACAGAAAGGGGAAGGCCAGGCCAACATCCAAAAGGCACAGATGCACGCCTTGAATGAGGCGCACGCCTAGGGCACCTTTGCTGCGCATCTTGGACACCCATTGTGCCTTGCTTCTAAGAGGCACCCCACCTACTCTGGAATCTCACCTCACGCCTAGGCACACCTTGGGCGCGCTTTTAAAAGTAAGCTTTTAACTTGTTTAAAAGGATTCCAATCACCTTGAATTATTTTGAGAAAATTTTCAAATAATTCGGACATGCAGATTTTAAACCTTAGTTCGGATTAAATTGAGGTGTCCTAGTTTGGCTTCTCCTAATTTTATGCTCTGTATATTTCACATGTTGATTAAGTAGCTAATACAAGTATGAAATGTTATATGCATATGCAAGGCGCAAGGTGTCCAGGCGTTGAGAAATCGCTTCTAGGTCAAGACGCACCTACGCAGAGACCTAGGTGAGGTGCAGAGGCCCGTGACTCTTTAAGGGTTTTAGCATTATTTTTTTTAGGAGCAAAAGGCTACCGAGAACCGAGGTGCAGATCCCACCTACGCCTAGAAACAACTCTCGCGTTTAAAACTAGCATATGAGAGAGTAACGATGGAGAAATGCCAACTAATTAAGAACAAATCCAAGAAATAACCAGAATACTGTTCTCAAACATTTTAAAAACCCATTAAATGAACTAACAGACTTATTTATCTATTTAATTATATTTCAGATTCAGTAAAATCAAGAAGTCCCAAAAGGTAGGAATAAAGGTCAAGTCAAAAGGTGGAAATGTAAAGGATAGGTCCCACTGTTCACAAAAAAAATTTAATTCAGAGGGGGTGTAACTTACTGTCAAAATGCCTAAAAGAACAGATAAAACTGTCACAGCAAGAGCCAAAGCCGAATTCCCTCCAACAAGCTGGTGTGACACCATAGGAATATAGGATAATAGTCAACAATACTAATGATAATTGAATGTAGCTTAGTGAATAAAGCGCAGCTAAATTACTTCTTGGGTAAGCGCTTACCTCCATTCAATGCCGTAGGCATACAGCTAAATATTGCCAATCTGTTCCCAGCAGCCATCAAAAATGTCAGCTGCATCTCGCAATTGTATTAACAATAATGACTGCTTACACAGTCTCAAATATTATGTTTCTGAGTAGTGAGTACACAAATACATGCCTGTAATAAACTCCTGAGGTACCATGTCAACTTTAAGGATCAGCTTAGAGAAAAAAGGACACCAAGAAGGATGGAAGCTGGTGAATAACAACAAAACAGTGAGGAACAGCTTTTAAACCCTATTTATCAAACTATCTACAGGAAATAGAGAAATGAATGCAACATAAAGCAGAACTGTGAGAGCAATAAGCAATTTATTATCATCAACAATAGGGAGATCAATGAGACACGAAGACTCAAGAATACTGGTAGAGGTGATAGGATGCAAGTTCAAATTAGTATTGCCAAGCTACGACAAACTCGAGCACAAAACCTTGAGTGCGAACTTGTCTTGAACCGAGGTCAAGCTCTAACAGCTTGAAATTGTCTTAAAATGATTATTCAATAATTCATATTTCTTTAACATTCTAAAGTTGTGGGCTCCATTCTATAAATAGTTGAGATAAAAGCTGGACAATTAAAGTAAAAATATTAAATTAAAAATTTTGTATTTAGTACTATTCTATGGAGTTAGGGTATCATAGTTTGAAACTCTTCTAAATCTCATATCCAGCTTCTCATGAATTTTTCATATTGAGCAATGACTTGCAAGCTTGAATCATTTAAGTACCAACTCCAGACATGCGTTGACTCAGTTTTAACCATTATCTCTCGTTGATAGCATACTTACCATAATCGGGTCAATAATGAGTTAAGACATCAGAACTTAATCGAGAGGTTCTTCCGGTGTCTTTCTGTAGCGTGTTGGCTTCTTTTTATAGCATTTAAAAGATATAGCACCTCTCTGCCTCTGAAACCTACATGAAAGCGTTATACTGGCTCAACCCCTCCTTGATGATCTCTCAAAAGTGAAAAAAGAGACATAATAAATGTTTATGCTCTGACAGATGACTACTGCTCCACAGAGGAGGCTTGGGAGTCATCAGTTTGTTTTGACCATCATTACATTAGTAGACCAAATTGTTTAAAATAATGAAGATACATGTGTTTGTTCACAGGTCCACAGCAATTTTTTGGGGGAGAAAGAGATTTTTAATATAGTTTAAGCTCTGTCTGAGGATAATATTTTTTCCCTTTGAAGCCAATTTAAGTAAAATACCATGCTTGGTTTGTCAAATATTGACACGAATGCCGCAATGTTTCAAAGTTCACTAGGTCAGTATAAAACTTCATATAATAGTGCATCATTTGTTTGTTTTTCATTACCTAGTCCTTATTGCCGTATGTAACACCAGATACAAGAGTTAGCAGCACTTCAGCAGACATGCAAATGAAGTTAAGCAAAATTGAATATTTAATCAAATTTCCTAAATGATAACTCCAATGTCAGCTACCAGCTCCAAAAAAATTAAAATATTTCAAGACAACATAAAGCATCACACAATCACACCACTACTTTTGAATAATAAATTCACGATTGTGAAACCATAAAAGATAAGACAAGCAAAATAGACATTATCCGGACTGAACAAGAAAACTGAAGGGTAAGAACTTTTCAACATACAATCTACATTCCGAAAAATGAGATCATAAAAGCCATAAAAAAGTGCAGGCCAAGCTTAGCAACTTCTTAAGATCACTATCCTGTGATTCAGTCCTGAAAGTCCATGAAGCATGTATCAGACTGCCGCCTCATAAAAAAGTAGTAATAAAGCAGAACGAACAAAAACTTACCTGACAAAAAAGAAGCCAACAGGTGATAAATTTGACAAGGAATATTTGTGAGCTAGACAACCCAGAGCTGGGCTGTTAAAACCAAGTGCTACTCCACCCACAAGAGCTACAAAATTTGGGTGAAGATAATTACAAACAGAAAGTAATATATACTTTTAAGCACATCAATTGAAACGAACTGATTTTCCTATTTAACTAGCATATTACCGCAACAGAAAAAAAAAAAAAAAAAAAAAAAAAAAAAAAAAAAAAGGAGAAAAGAATAAAATTGAAAGAAGAACAAAGAAGATAAAGAAATTGATGAAGCAAACACGGAGTATAGCTAAGTGAAGAGGGGAGGTGAGAGATGAGAAAAATGGGTGGTGGACTTCAATTTGACTATTAAATAACTTTAGTTCACTTACCCTAGCTGCCACTATAACTTTTAACCTTACTTTTAAAAGGCACGAGGCACACTAAGGCACAAAGAAGTCTTGGAGCCTAGGTGTCAGGCGAAGGTGCGAGCCTTTTAGATATAATACGACCTTTTAAAAATTGAAAATGATGATGCAAAAAGGTAACAAAACAAGTATATAAACAATATAAGGGAGGACGAAAGCATTAATGAAGTTTGGGGTGGAGTGGAAAGAGGTGCAGCAATGAAAGAAAATCTGAATAAAAATACAGTACAAACAAAGAAAGGGGAAGCGCAAGGCAACATCCAAAAGGCACAGATGCACGCCTTGAATGAGGCGCACGCCTAGGCGCACCTTTGCTGCGCATCTTGGACACCATTGTGCCTTGCTTCATAGAGGCACCCCACCTACTCCTGGAATCTCACCTCACGCCTAGGCACACCTTGGGCGCGCTTTTTAAAAGTAAGCTTTTAACTTGTTTAAAAGGATTCCAATCACCTTGAATTATTTTGAGAAAATTTTCCAAATAATTCGGATCATGCAGATTTAAAACCTTAGTTCGGATTAAATTGAGGTGTCCAATAGTTTGGATTACTTCCTAATATTTATGCTCATGTAAAAATTTTCACAAATGTTGATTAAGTAGCTAATACAAAGTATGAAATATGTTATATGCATTATGCAAGGCGCAAGGCATGTCAAGGCGTTGAGAAAATCGCTTCTAAAGGTCAAGACGCACCTACAGCAGACCTAGGTGAGGTGCAGAGGCACGTGACTCTTTAAGGGTTTTAGCATTATTTTTTATATAGGAGCAAAAGGCATACCGAGAACCGAGGTGCAGATCCCACCTACGCCTAGATACAACTCTCGCGTTTAAAAACTAGCATTGAAGGAGTAACGATGGAGAAATGCCACAACTAATTAAGAACAAATCCAAGAAATAACCAGAATACTGTTCTCAAACATTTTAAAAACCCATTAAATGTAACTAACACGTATATTTATCTATTTAATTATATTTTCAGATTCAGTAAAATCAAGAAGTCCCAAAAGGTAGGAATAAAGGTCAAGTCAAAAGGTGGAAAATGTAAAAGGATAGGTCCCACATGTTCACAAAAAAATTTAATTCAGACGGGGGTGTAACTTACTGTCAAAATGCCTAAAAGAACAGATAAAACTGTCACAGCAAGAGCCAAAGCCGAATTCCCTCCAACAAGCTGGTGTGACACCATAGGAATATAGGATAATAAGTCAACAATACTAATGATAATTGAATGTAGCTTAGTGAATAAAGCGCAGCTAAATTACTTACTTGGGTAAGCGCTACTCCTCCATTCAATGCCGTAGGCATACAGCTAAATATTGCCAATCCTGTTCCCAGCAGCCATCAAAAATGTCAGCTGCATCTCGCAATTGTATTAACAATAATGACTGCTTACACAGTCTCAAAATATTATGTTTCTGAGTAGTGAGTACACAAATACATGCCTGTAATAAACTCCTGAGGTACCATGTCAACTTTAAGGATCAGCTTAGAGAAAAAAGGACACACAAGAAGGATGGAAGCCTGGTGAATAACAACAAAACAGTGAGGAACAGCTTTTAAACCCTATTTATCAAACTATCTTACAGGAAATAGAGATAAATGAATGCAACATAAAGCAGAACTGTGAGAGCAAGAAGCAATTTATTATCATCAACAATAGTGAGAATCAATGAGACACTGAAGACTCAAGAATACTGGTAGAGGTAATTAGGATGCAAGTTCAAATTTAGTATTGCCAAGCTCGACTCAAACTCGAGCACAAAACCTTGAGTGCGAACTTGTCTTGAACCGAGGTCAAGCTCTAAAGCTTGAAATTGTCTTAAAATGTATATTCAATAATTCATATTTCCTTTAACATTCTAAAAAGTTGTAGGGCTCCATTCTTATAATAGTTGAGATTAACAAGACTGGACAATTAAAGTAAAATATTAAATTAAAAATTTTTGTATTTTAGTACTATTCTATGGAGTTAAGAGTATTCATACAGTTTGAAACTACTTCTAAAATCTCATAAAATCAAGCTTCTCATGAATTTTTCATATTGAGCAATGACTTGCAAGCCTTGAATCATTTAAGTACCAAACTCCAGACATGCGTTGACTCAGTTTTAACCAATTATCTTTCGATAGAACATAGTACCATAATCAGGGTCAATAATGAGTTAAGACATCAGAACTTAATCGAGAGGTTCTTCCGGTGTCTTTCTGTAGCTGTTGGCTTCTTTTTATAAGCATTTAAAAGATATAGCACCCTCTCCTGCCTCCTGAAACCTACATGAAAGCGTATACTTGGCTCAACCCCTCCTTGATGATCTCTCAAAAGTGAAAACAGAGACATAATAAATGTTTATGCTCTGACAGATGACTACTGCCTCCACAGAGGAGAGCTTGGGAGTCATCAGTTGTTGCTTTTGACCATCATTACATTAGTAGACTAAATTGTTTAAAATAATGAAGATACATGTGTTTGTTCACAGGTCCACAGCAATTTTTGGGAGGGAGAAAAGAAGATAAATTTTAATATAGTTTAAAGTCTCTGTGTGAGGATATATATTTATTTCATCCTTATGAAGCCAATTTAAGTAAAATACCATGCTTGGTTTGTCAAATATTTGACACGAATGACTCGCAAAAATGTTTCAAAGTTCACTAGGTCAGTAAAAAAACTTCATAATAATAGATGCATCTATTTGTTTGTTTTTGCATTACCTAGTCCTTATTGCCGTTAGTAACAACAGATACAAAAGAAGTTAGCAGCACTTCAGCAGACATGCAAAATGAAGTTAAGCAAAAATTGAATAATTTAATCAAATTTCCTAAATGATATACTCCAATGTCAGCTACCAGCTCCAAAAAAAATTAAAAATATTTCAAGACTAACAATAAAGCATCACACAATCACACCACTACTTTTGAATAATAAAATTCACGATGTGAAACCATAAAAGATAAGACAAGCAAAATAAGACATTATCCGGACTGAACAAGAAAACTGAAGGGTAAGAACTTTTCAACATACAATCTACATTCAGAAAAATGAGATCATACAAGCCCATAAAAAAGTGCAGGCCAAGCCTTAGCAACTTCTTTAAGATCACTATCCTGTGATTTCAGTCCTGAAAGTCCATGAAGCATGTATCAGACTGCCGCACTCATAAAAAAGTAGTAATAAAGCAGAACGAACAAAAACTTACCTGACAAAAAGAAAAGCCAACAGGTGATAAATTTTGACAAGGAATATTTGTGAGCTAGACAACCCAGAGCTGGGCTGTTAAAACCAAGTGCTACTCCACCCACAAGAGCTACAAAATTTGGGTGAAGATAAATTACAACAGAAAGTAATATATACTTTTAAGCACATCAATTGAAACGAACTGATTTTTCATATTTAACTAGCTATTACAGCAACAGACAAGGTATATACTAATATACGTTTAGGGACATCAAATGAAACAAACTGATTCAAATTTAGCTTACTACATATTACATTTAACATTTTGTTTCTTAGCTCATAAGTAATTTCGAATGGCAATAAAAGGGACAAAACCAAAAGTTCAAAACGAAGACCATGCCCTCAAAAATTTTACATCAAAAAACACCAAAATATCAATTAGACATTAGACAGCATACAGAATTCCCAAAAAATCAGAAATCTGCGAGATCAAATCCACAAAATCAAGAAAGGCAAACTAAGGCTAGCATGAAAAATTTGACTCAAGCTATACAAGGTACTCAAAATATATAAATTAACAATTTTGAATACACAGGGTTTTCTTTGTTGGAACCAAAAACCTTTTTCAAGCCCACTTTCCTTGTTTAGTTCAGAATGGTGATTAATTTTCCATACGTGGAAAATAGCCCTCCAAATAGTGGAAATAAAATTTCTTACTAAGCAGAAGTATGACAAAATTTCCACCGGAATTTCTCTCATCAGTCAAAACCCTCTCTCTCTTCCCATCCTATCCCTTCATTATCATTTCTCATTCTTCTTATATTTTGTTAGATCAAAACAGGGTAGCTTAGGGACAAATTTTTTAAAAAAAATAATTAAAGAAAATAATAAAAACTTGTGACAAGATACCAAGTTAAACAGCTGTCAAAAATTGTACAAAGATAAACATCCCGTTAAACAAATTCTGCTAAAACGCTGATATATTGACTTGTTACAGAAGACAGAGGTTTCTTACTACTTAAAGCATCAAAGAAATGGTCAACATATACAACATTACGCAAAAGTTTACTCAATCAAGGATAAATCAAAGACAAAATTATATCATACAACAAGACGAATTCCAAATAAATTGATATATAAAACATAGCAACCAACTCACCTAATGGTAGAAGGTTAGAAAAGGCAAATTTAAGCAGGCCTTTCGCAAAAGTTAGAATCGATGTAGGTGCAAAACTAAAGACATTGTTGCTTCCATTATGATCCCCCTGAAACAAAAACGAATTGTTTATTAACTATGTTGCATTATAAGTAACACTTCATGTCTGGGCTATGTCAATAAGAAAAATTGGCTTCCCAACAGAATCAAGACTTTTCCTCGTGTTAATCTTTAAAACAAGGATGACAATCATTTATGTAAAGAAAGTACAAAGACAACGGGAGCGGGAGCATAAACTCAAAGCGCAAGCAACACCAGAAAAAGGCAGAAATCTTCAACAAGTTGGAAATATCACAAATGTATCATGGACTAATTAACATTCTAGCTTTTTTGACCTTGTACCACACCATATTCACACCGATTCACCATCATTGCATGTTCACAGCATGTTTCATTAGAGCCTACTATTAACTATGAAAATATAATCCAACTTGAGTCCATTGGAAAGAGTTACAATGATCATATTGATTCTAACTGTCAAAACTCTACAAGAACGGCTAAACTAAATCGAATAAAACAGCCAGCATCACTATCGAAGTCAATCTTCACCTGATAACACGATTAGATAATACTAAATCCTTACAACTGCATGCAGCCAATGCGCTCAAACTATCACATAGAACAACAGCGTCATGTAAGATATTGATATTGATCCTTCACCGTTCACACATACAACTTCCAAAACAGCAAACAATTTGTGACATTAATAGAGATAGTAATGATTCTAAGTGCTAAGCAATAGGATTATTGACGCTAGTAAAACACAATTGACGCTAGTAAAACACATACCGAGAATCACTGCCGAAATCGAGACGCCGTGAAACACATAAACCTCGAATCACCGCCGAAACCGAATGTCAATCTTAAGACTGACAATGCAATGAAATATGCGATAGTAAATTCTACAAATAGCTTCATGAATCCGAAATTTTCGCAAAAAACCCGTCAAATTATCACTTAAAACTACAGCATCATAAAAAACAAGTAATACTTCAGACTTACAAACTCAAATCTTAACAAAAACGCAAACAATCAAATCGCACATTACATTCTAAGTTCCTAACAACGAAAACTTCAATTTCACACCAAAATTTCACAATAAAACCCTAAAAATCATCAAAAATCAGAAAATAAAAACAACAAAGTACAAAAAAACGATGAAAAAAAGAAAAACCGAAACAAAGAAAACAAAAGATGAAGAAGAAATTCAGAGTACCTGACTAGGCGACTGAAAGGCGTTGCAAATGCGAAGATTTTTAGCGCGAGAAGTGAGAGAAGTTCGAGAGGAGAGAGAAGAAGAAGTTTTGAGAGAATTTCCATATCGACGGCGGCAAATGGCGGCGATTGACGGAGGAGAGAGGTTGAGGATAACGGCAGTTCCCGCCATCAGTGATACCGCCATTGTCAGATTGAGGAGAGAGAAAACAACATGTATGGAAAAAGTTTATTTGAAGTGAAAAAGGAACTTCTTAGATAGAAAATATAAAATCAAATGGTGTTTGTGAAAGGAGGGTATTTTTGTCTTTTTCTTATTTATGGCTTCTGTTTGCCATAAACTCAAACTGAGGGAAACACTAGCAATAAAAAGGACTGGTATAATCCTCTTCTAACATGGGCCGTGCTTTGATATGGGCTGAAATAGATCGTGATCGCTTAGGGTCTATTCATATTTATAAAAACAACTAAGAAATTGAACTGAATGGTAAACAATGATAACAAATAATATTTATTAATAAATAATATATATGCAAAATTTAAAGATCAAACTTATATGCAAAAGCTTCATCACTTTTATTGGCAGATTGCTTCTCAACATTAGCATTTAGCAGGAACATTAATCTGCTCACCAACAATTCTAAACCAGAAAAATAAAACAACGAATAATTCTGAATGCATCGGCCGCCGCCGCTTCCATCGAACGGGGTGTCGCCGAACCTTTGCCAGTGGAGCGGAATTAAATTGAAGTGAAAATAGCTGAAATGAATTGTTTATAAGATAAGGGAATTAGGAACTAAAATGAATTAAATTGAACTAAACTAATTTGAGTTGAAATTAAATTGAAACCAACACGCCCTTGTTTCTTAAGGAAAAAAAATATAACCAAGTATGTAGTTTCAAAAAAATTTCATCATTAAATCATTATTAGTTCATAAAACATGTTAGTACTTGTGCGATCAAGATACCTTAATAGTAGGATATATCTTTGGGCCGAAAGGTACCCTAATAGTAGTGCTTTGATTAAGATTCAATATATTAGTGCTCGTGTGATTCCACAACTTTGAATATGTAATTCCACATCAATTCGGGATTGGTCCTCCCATGTACAAGAATAACAAGATAGGAGGGCCAACATAATTGAATATCTTATAAGCCCAAATGTACAACAATTAAATTAAAATGTATAGGTGCTGAAATGTACAATAAATTAGTTCGAATGTAGACTTCATAATAACAAGATGTTAATTTTAAATTTTTAGTTGCTCATAAATTATTAAAAATGAGGAGGATCTTATAAATAAATAGTTTTGTGAGTTTTAAAGGATTGATTTTGGTTGTTGAAATTATTTTTTTGATTTTTTCCAGTTATTCCCGGACCCCTTTATTTGTTAACTTTGAGTACATAAATTAAATTTTATGGAAAGAGTTATCACCTAAGGATGTGTTCGACAAAACTAGTTGTTGAAAACTCCATCTTTGTTTTATTCTACAACTCAACTCACCTAATACCCCTAGCTTCCCTAAACAGACCATATTACATGCAACCTATTGTACAGGTAAACTAATGATTCGATTTCGTTCGATACTGTTTGGTTTTCATTTTTTTTCACTTGGTGTTCTAAATGCTAGTCTCCCTTTACCCCATCTTTCTCCCTTCTTTTCCCATCACCCCTAACATCAATCCATCACCCTCCATCGGACCATCAACCCATTACCCATGCCACCACCCTCCACCTAGCTCACACCATCAGCTCATCACCACTTGAAGCCACCTTTCAAACCCACCTCCGCCAGTCAAACCCATCAGCTCCTACTCGAACCCACCAACACTCGAACTAACCCCTCAAACCTCATAATTTATTAAAAAAAATTAAATTTGTGAATAAAAAAATTATAAAGTTGGTGGAGTTTGGTGGAAGAGAATATCTGCCACTAATTTGGTAGTGGGTGAGGAGTGGTTTTGTGAGGGTGAGGTTTTGGTTACTCGTAAGGGGTTTGGGTATGAGAGGGTGTTGGGTCGAGGGTGAATGCTGACGGTGGCGGTCGTAGTAGCATACTAGCAGGGATATTGGTGAGGTGGTGGTGGTTTTTAAAATTTTTAATTTAATTTAATTTAATGTAATGTAATGTAATTTTATTTATTTTAAATAATTAGCTAACAAACTCGATTAACTTGCAATCAACCTGTAGTAGCAGGTCATATTTGTTTAGGGTCTGTTAGGGAATATAGGGGTATTAGGTAGATTTGTTCCAGAATAAAACAAAATATGGTTTTTTTTTATTATTACGGCGGATCACCCAAATTGGATTTTTTTTTATTTTTTATCAATTTTTCCAAAATGAAAGGTGTGGATCAACTAATCTCACACAGTCACACTACTTACCTTTTGGCAATTTTGATTATTCAGCCACCAAAATCCAAAAGTATAGGAGAGTGAGGGACAGATCAAATGGTAAAAGCTTTCCTCCCGCTTCTAAGAGATTCTGAGATTGATTCTCATTCCCGCCCCTGTGGCTCTCTAGCACTAAAAAAAAAATCCAAAAGTATAGAATAAGGAAATCAGATTTAACCGTATTTGAGCAGTTAAAACAATTAAGAGGCCGGTATAAATTGTATAATCATGAAACCTTAGACTTTATATATGACATGAGCATGACACCACTACCACCACCTCCAATTTCGATAGCCCTCTTATTACTACTTGGAAAAGGTTAAGGTTATTAGTACAGTGTTAGGACTAATAGAACTACCAATTCAAACCCTAAATTGTTGACATAATCAAAGTCTCAAAGACCTTTTGAAGCTATCATCACCTCCTAGACTACTAATGCTATCATACAACATACAAGTATGTTAATCTGTTATACAACATACAAGTATGTTAATCTGTTTTTCTTCTATACATTCCCTTATAGTATTATTTAATTATACTTTTCAGTACTAGAAAAGAGGTTATTTACAATCAAAAATTTCGTCATACATGATTTTTCTTATCGTAGAAAGGGGATTGTAAATGATGTTTCCCGGCGTGAACCCGTCATAAATGTTTTTTTATAATTTTTACAGAGTTTGGGTTGGGTAATGGGTATTAGGTGAATTTATATGTCTGGTTAAGAAACTATAACATAAAACATCAAATTATGTGACAATTGATAAGATTTTAGGCTCGTCGTCGTTAACATGTACAGTTGTAAATGAAAAAGTATTTGGTAGTGTTTATATCATCGTTGTTTCATTCATTTTCAAATTTACAATTCATAGACTAAGGCTTTGTTCTCCTCGTCATAATTGTTACTTATTTTCATCAAAATTAAGTTCAGTTCAGCAAAAATATGTTCATGGGCAATAATGTGAAAGAGATGCACCCAAGCACTCGATCATACAACTTTCTCACCTCTACTAAGTTTTGTACCCCTTCCATATAAGGTAGTTGTGAATTTGCAGCCAATAATGCGGTATCTATCAGACTATCACCTGGCGGGAAATTAACTCATCATATCAGAGATGGAATAATAAAATTTAAATCAACAAATTTTATGATTTTTTATTTATTCCATTTTCATCTATCATGCATATCACATGTGTAATGGGTCATCAATGTAAGAGATAGTTCAATTGGTTAGAACTTGTTTATGATTAATTTTTATCATTCGCTATTATGGCTCCCTAACAAAAACAACAAAAATTAAACTAATATATTGTGCAATAATGACTTATCATTAAAAAAAAAATTACTATGCTTGTCGTCTCAGATCAAACTACCAATTCAAACCCTAAATTGTTGACATTTATGCCTTCACTACTAATAATACTACCATACTATTCGATCCTTTTTCTACCATATTTCTCTTTAACTCTATTTTATGATTTATATCATCATTGTTTCATTCGTGTATATATATATATTTTAATTTCGACATTTCATAGCGTAGAACTCGTCAAACGTCATATGGTTTAATTTTGGTGTACTACCACCCTAATTAAGTCATCATTAGACTTCAAATTGGAAAGTGAAGTTGAATCCTCAACCTAGGGTCTTCGAAGGTCAATAAGGGCATGTAAAGGCTGACTTTCATGAATTAATTAATTAAGAAATTGCTTAATTAATTATGGCCGATATATAGTATCACTAGCCACTAGCTAGTAGAATAGAATGAATTGAAGTTTCGTGGTACACAAATTTTAGAAATCAATGTCACAATTGTGTCACACCTAAAACATGCACTTCGTTGTACATGTATAATGTATTTCAGTCAAATTTTAAAACCGTTGGATTAAAATAGATGACTGCTCCATCATTCTTAACAACTTGTTTATTACTCCATATAATGGATTGGAAAGAAAAATAAAAGGAACCAAATTAAAGGAGGACATAGTCACATATGTGCATGTCAACTTCCACACTTCGGTTCAAATTCTGCTACGAATAAAATAGCTCCAATATGGATGAATAATTTTTTTTTTTTTTTTGTGCATACAGATAATGATATGGATTCGACATGCGAGATTCGACCCTAAGCTATTTATTAGTTTTAATTAGCACTTCTGAAAATAGAGTACTAGTTGACATTCACCCAATAACAATTAAATAAAAACACACAAAAACAAAAGGATAAATAAAGACAAGCACTCTTCTCTAGCATAAATTCATTAGTTGCTTAAATGAAATTTTTGTATGTGAATCCAGAAGCAATTCTTTAGAATTAAGGGCTTGTTCATATTTATCGAAAATAACTAAACTGATTGAACTTATTGGAATTGAACTGAACTGAACTGAACTAAAAACTTTTAGTATGAATTAATGATTTTTAACTATAGATTAGTAATTAAATTACATAGCAATAATATTGATATTAATCCACTAATTATTATGAAACAAAAAAAAAATATTTCATGAACGGCAGTTTTGATATTATGAAACAAAAATCACTAATACATTTTTATATGTGGTAGTTTCATATTTTTTGTGAATGTTAATCCACTTATGTGGTATTTTCATATGTGATATTTTCATATTTACTTACATTTTTCGTTTTATTTAATGAATGATAGTTTCATAATATTTTTTCGTAAAATTCATAATATTTTTTCGAAACAATGATATATATATAAAATAAAACCATTTCAACAAACAATATTATAATATTACTATTGTTGTTGTTGCAATCTATTAAAATGCAAGAAATTTGGCTCCAATTATCATCACCATCCATATCATTAGACATAAAGCAGTAATTTTCGTTCCAAAAAGATTAACTAAAAAGATTGATCCAAAGGCATGTCTTAACTAAACAATCATTATTAATATTATTAGCATTAGCTAAATCAAACAAATAAATTAGCAAATCAAAAGAAAAGAAGTGCTGAATTGAACTGATTAGAGCCGAAATGAACTTAACTGAACTAAAGTAATTGGAGTTAAACTGAACTAAACAAAACTGAAATGAATAGGCCCTAAATAAAGTAGCAGAAATACATCTCAGTCAGATAAAATATTATTATTTAAAAGAAACTGACATGATCATATAAAAGAAGACTGAGCTATTATGGTCCTCGTGCAATGCGCGGCTTATGAGTTTTATGATGATTAATGTTTAAATCAAAATAATTATCTTATCTTGATAAATGTTTAAATTAAAATTTGTAAATTATTGTATTTTTAAAGTAGCTATAAACTATAAAATTGATTGTGCTATGAGTATAATTCAGTTAAAAGGAAAAAACTATATATATCAAGATATATAATATTATATTCGTAACATACTATTATTGTTATTATTTCAATCATTAGAATATAGATGTGATCCAGCAATTTTATCTTTTTATAACACTATACAAAAATGAGTTAAAGATTGGTGTATGAATACAAATGATCACAAGTTTATAACTTAAAGGATTCTTAATTACAGAGATCACACAGTAATGCTACAGATAAGGCTTTGACTTGTTGACTTAGCGTTGAGAATGGGCGTCCAAGCTGGCAAGTGTGATGGGTGGCGTGGTCCCTGGTAAACTTGGCGAGCAAAGGTTCGACGCTTTGAGGTACCTGCACAAAGGAATAAATCCTTGATGGATTATCCCTCTCCGATGCTTAAGTAAGTAACTGTTTATATAATCTTAGAGAGAGTTAGAGAGAAAGAGCACAATAAATGCTTGTAATAAATGTGAATTGAATGTCTTTGTTTTGGTTTTTCATGGATATTTATACTAGTGAAGGTACACTGTTTTGCCCCTTGTACAGTAGAGAACTATTCTCCTCTTTCCTTTGGTAGGGAGGTTTGGAGGATTATCCGGCGTGTAATGGGGGCTTCCTCCTCCCACTTGGCTTTCTGCCTTATCTGGTGGGTTTTATGAAAGACATGTGTCTTTCATCTGTTGCCCCATATTTTGTCACACAGATTAAGATAAAGCTTTAATCTGGAACGTTAGATGGGTGCATAACAAAGATATTTATTAAACAAGCTATTAAAAAAATTAAAAGTCATATTAATTAATGAAAAATCATAATTACAAACCAAATATGTTTTTCATTTTAAATATAAAACTAGTATATTGGCCCAAGCGTTGGTCGGGCAATACTTTCTATGAAAAGTTAAAATTATATTGCCTATTTGCTAATGAAAAATGAAGTTCGATCATTAGAACACTATATATGATATATGGGGATACTTAATACAACAATAATAGTTAGTTGAGTTGGTAAGATCAATGTAATTGCTAATCAATTCTTTTTTAGATTAAATGTTACCTCCGACACGAATTAGTTATGACAAAAATATTAGTTTGTGAGGTATAAAATAATGATTTGTTGCAACTAATTCGTGGCGAAAGTAGTATCGACCAGTTACATTTTATGATTATCAATTTATTTCAAGAATGCAGATAGCATAACAATACATTACTTTACTAATTATCTTCTACATAACATTTATTTCGGACTAACTCTCTTTTATTTTCCCTTTTTAAAATTAGAAACATTTAGGAGGTAAATTGTCATAAAATGATCACATGTGTTAGGAATAGCTATATTTGATAGGAAGAACAAAAAAAATTGTACTCCCACTATTCCTAAACGTTTGATTTATTTGGAATCTTGACACTATTTATAAGATCAGTGCATCTTTTAAATTACTTTCAATATATATAACATAATATAGTCATATGAAGTCTTGTTTGATTCGTCTCAATAAATATATTATTAATATTCAATTATTATAATTTTTACATATACACAACAAAAAATATTTAAGATCAAATAAGTGCATTGGCATGTGTGTAAGTCAAAATGTATTAGTTAGATAGGAATGGGGAGAGTAAAAAAAAAACAGGGGCTCATAAATTGAAAGAGATGCACATTTATATTATACTATTTATACTTCGTGTAATTTACCACGTAGTACAATTATTGGGCGTAACTTTAGCGTAGGTTGCCTTACTTTAGGCCGGGTTCCTTTATCTGGTTTTTTTTTTTTTTTTGGATGAATTTATCTAGCTTTTGATGTTTGTAGTTTTGAGTTTTGACTTTCAAGTGTTACATTGGAGCTTGCTACCCGTGAATTTTCTTTTTTGATTTAGGGTTGTTTGTTTTGATGGGAAATACTTTTTTTATAAAAATTTTTTTTAAAAGAATTTAGTTTTCAATGGAAAATAAAATTGTAAAAGAAGTTTTCTTTTGTTTGTTTTGGTGAAAGAAAACCCACGGAGAAAACAGATAATTGAAAGGAAAAGGGAGAGAAAGATGTAAGGAGAAGATTGAAAGAGTAAGGTTGTAAGGATCGGAGTAGCTGAAGGAAAATATGATATACCTTAATTAATAAAAGAGAAATGGTTATTTTTTTTAAAGGGAAGTTTTCAATCTAAATTGATTTCTTCCCCTTAACAAAAAAAAAGGGGAAAATGGTTGATGAAAACTCATTTTTCGGAAAAGTATTTTCCCCAAAAACAAGCATAGCCTTAATAAAAAAGATACTTCTCCATATTAAAATAAGAAATGCACGCATTGTACTCAATACTCATGTATTCATGCATAAAAATTAACTAAAACTACTACTCCATGCGTTGTAATTTTGTACATCTAAAACTTTAATACGTAGTACTCCATATTATCTATTCAGGCAGTCTGATTAGCTAGTAGCTAAATTGTTGATATTATAGAGGTTTATGAGTTTTGCTTAATATACATTAGTCTGTGGACCATTTTTTTTTTTTGAACGACTCTTCACTATGTACAATTGTACGTTACACCTTAAAACACAAACCATATAGGCGGCCTATCATACCACACATTATATCAAGTATTCAAGTTTATGCCAGTTAAAGATTGCTTAGCTTATAATTAACTGCCTTCTTAATAGTATGAAACATTGTATAACAAAAAAGACAAAATTAAATAGTGTGAAACTTAAAAAAGAGTAATAGTTACTAAAAAGTGATGGTGGTGGCCGGTGGGGGGCTTATAGTTGGGAGGAATCAAAATTTGCGAGCACTTAAAACAATATACTATTATATTAGTGTATTACAAATTACTTTGTATAATTTATAAATATCATTTTTCTAGCTAGTATAACCGTCTCTAGCCATTAGATTAAGATAATATGGAGTAGGGTGAGTTATATATTTTGAGATGAAACTTATTAAAAGGTTATGTTAAAAAGCTTTAGTTCTTTTGTGTGACTTATAGTCATTTATTTTTCATGTTAATAATTATAGTTTAATTATATTGTATAATTTCTTGATATTTAGGTTAAAAGTTGTAATACTTGATTTATCTAATTGGAGACGAACTTTATTATTATTATTTTAAAGCTAAAAAAAAGGGAAGAAAATGAAATTTTAGGGGCTGAAAGTTTTGATTTTTATCCCCTTAAAATCCGTTTATTTGATATGCTGTCGGTGATTTAATTTCAAGCTCTTTACCTTTTTTCCTTTAACAGTATTAGCACCCTTGATTCCAAGATTGAGATTAACAAGAAATTTTTTTCAAAATTTTTATTTAAAATATGTTGATTATTACGGAGTAATAAGTAATAACCATGCATAAAGCCTATTCATTCACTGTGCATAATAAAAGTTATCTTCATTTACTGTTATCTTGTTTTCATGACTATTTTCCTTGTGATACCTAAAGAAGAGGCAAGCAAGTGTTATAAACTTATAATGAGTAATTTAAATTGTTTATTTTCTTTAGTTAAATAATTTGAGTTTAGAGTACTAATGAGAGTAAAGTATTAGTAAGGGTCTATTTATATCAGCTTAAAACCAGTTCAGTTCCGTTCAGTTCAGTTCATCTCTTCTTTTATTTTGCTACTCATTAATCCTTCATAAAAAACTTTCAGTTCAGTTCAGTCCAGCTCAACTTCAATTAGTTCAGTTGTTTTCAGGTGAAGTAAACAGACCCTAATAAACATAAAATATTATGGAGTTTTATGTAAAGTTTTTTTTTTTTTTTTTTTAATCTTCTTTATTTTTTACTAGAGACAAATGTATAGGTTAAAGTTGTAAGAAATTATTGAAAACGATAATACTCATATATAAATATCATCATTACGCTACATATGAAAACTAAGCCGCTACTGCTAGTGATCACAACTGAGTGACTGACCACATATAAGAGTTTGTTAGCCTTTTGTCATTTCATGAGACCGAGCAGGAGAGTTATGTTGCATATGTATATCTTACTCCATGTCTCCATACATGCAAAAGTTTACTATAATATCGTCTCAACCAAAACATGTTTAAATCATCGATTATCATAAGATAAATTATACTATTAGTCATCAGAATATATACTAATATGGGAAGCTAAGTTATGCTTATTGTATATAATTACAGCAGCAAACGTTCAATGAATTTGATATCTTAATTTGTTCACCCTATCCATTAATTCTAGATTGTCGCACACTTTTTCCTTTCTGTGATATGGAGGAACCTACTAATGGGATATAATTTTAAATTGTTCGCACGCTGGTAAATCATAAATTGAATATATATAATTTTGGGTAGGAATAAACAATTGTCTAATTTTTATGCTGATTTTTACTTTCAGGTATTGACCACCACTTTTGCTTCCTGTTTATGTACAATAATTCTAAAATGAAAGTGTTAGTTTGTCCAAACATGACTTCTCCCTAGTTTAATTTCTCTTAATTATGATTATTTCACCAAAATACATCTATTAAGTCATCAACAACTACTTAATACATTTAAGTTTATGATGAATTTTTTGTAATTAAGGTTGAATTTATTTTCTTAATTATAATGTGTTTTCATACTATACTATGCATGTATGGATATTGGCCAACAACAATACAAAAAAAACTAGATTTTGCATTGCAAAAGGTCATATTGTTCTAGGATTCTCTTTATCAAGCCAAATACTTGATTTAGCATGTCATTATCCTTAACCCCACCACTAATATCCCTCTCTCTTTTAATGAAGAAAAAAAGAGGAAAACTCCAAAAAAGAAAAGGAAATTAGAAAATGAATTTCAAAAATTAAATAATAAAAAAATAAAAAGAAAATCCTCTCATTGACATAGATAATTAGTGACATCAATTTGAAAAGCTCTTTTCCCACATAAAAAGGGGAATATAAACATCCCCATATATACCTACCTAGGGGTGAAGAGCTTACTTAAGCTTCATTAATTTATAACATGTAAATTAAATGATATGGATTTGTGCTTTGAAGCTCCAAATTTCATTGAATGGCTTAAGCCTTCTCCACCCTTAGATTCATCATCATCAACAACAAAAACAACAATCTGCTCTCTTTCTTATCCTCCCATTATTAAAAAAGAAATTGCTCAAAATAGTAATAAGCTCACAAAAAACCCCATGATGTTAATGAGGTTGCCTTTATTCTACAAACAACACCAAGATGATGAAGAAGGCGACGATGTCGATGGAGAGACAACTTTGCCCCTCTTGAGTAGGCTTAGTGAGGCAAAGGCAATAAAGGAAGAGGAGGGTAGTCATGGAATTTACAAGGATGATATTGAGAGTGATGATCATGAGATGGAGGAAGTTACTATTTCTTTGCACATTGGATTACCTAATAGTAGTAGTAATAGTAGTATTATTACTACTAATTATCAACAAGTGTTGTCTAATGATGATGATGATGATTTGGTTGAGGGCAAGAGTAGTCAATTGAAATATGAGGAAGAAAAAGAAAGTAGAATGATGATGATGATGATTAATGATGATAATCAAGAGAAAATTAGCATGATTAATGATCATCATCATTATTCATCATCGTATAACACAGAGAGTAGGTTTTGGATACCAACACCAGCACAAATTTTGATTGGACCTATGCAATTTGCTTGCTCAATTTGTAGCAAAACTTTCAACCGTTACAACAACATGCAGGTTTGTTTACACTCCTATATTGTATAATGATTGAATTTCATGTTATCAAGTACGTACTAAGTTGGATTAATTTTTCATTCATCGGTGATATATCCTAATCGAAGAGTTCGAATAAAGAATATCCATAGTGCAACTGGTTGTACCTCAAGCTAGATACAACCAAATTTTATTTTTCCTTAAAAAATTTATTTGATTTGAAATTATTAGTTGGCTAATTTCCGAAATAATATTATAATTTCACCCATAGCATAGAACTAACCTTAAATAATTACTATTATAATTTTTTAATCCTAATAAATTTTGAAAGAAAAGGTCAAACAAAAATAGTTACAAAGCAAGGGTACATGCTAGATTTTCAATTTGTATTATGTGTTCCAATTTGATTCGGGTATATTAACGGGACAATGAATGAAGAAAGCATGAAAACTTTTCACACATTAGTTAGATTTTATGTTATCGTGCGTTGAACCTTGAAAAAAAAATGCTAACTAAAGTTTTCATATATTTTATAAAAGAATATTGATTAGGTACAATAAAAAGTCTACCTATTTGGTGCAAAATTAGTTTATACTACTGTACTGATAATCAGCAAACAACAAAAGAAATATATGATTGAAAAATGATATGATGAGTACAAAAATGTAGAAATTTATGTAGCGACTTAAAAGAAAGATATATCTCTAGGTACTACATATATAATTATCAACAAGTTCACACTTTACCATACTAACTAATTAAGCTATAACCTAGTCTAGTTGCTTTCATATATCTTGTTGGAAAATTCCAGAATATAATTAATCTCTTATTAGTACAAGATTAAAACTATAATTGATCATTACATTTTCTAATGGAATCACTTACTCCTCATGATAATTTGTTTTCTTTTAACTCGGTTCTTTTTATTTTTGTACCAATTTCACTAGCTATTTAAATTATTTGCAACGTTGCCAACGTATTTGTTGAACATTTATTTCCCTCAAACTATAATAATTATAAACCATGAAATGAAAATTATTGTCTTAACATACATAATACTACGTACATATATATTAAATCAAACTATTATATAATAGTAATAATAATAATAATATTTTTTTTTCAATAAGAAAGTAAACAACTGGTGAAATTTGATTTTGAGCAATAATAATACAAGCAACTATTTGTGTCAAAAGGCAAGCAAGCTTCATGAAATCAATCAACTCATTATATATTTATAAAGTTATATTAGATTACTCCTTTTCTTTATTTTCTTGATGAAAAACGGCTACGACGCGAAGACATGAGATTAAAGTAGTACGTCATTCAAGTGTTTTATATGTCATCAGTCACCATTATTGTGTAGGGCATTTTGCTGATAATAATATTACATTCTTAACCTTTTATTAGTAATCCTTAATCACATGAACTATATATAAGCGTGTCCTTTAATTTCTTTATTGTGAATAATGTGTAGCCTTTTATAGCATCCAAAATTATTACATTGTTGGATAATTTATCCTCTTTTTTAAAGAAATTATTAAAAGTATTTTTTGTTTTTAACTAAACATTATTCTTTTTAATTTTAATGGTTAATTATTATTGTTTGCAATAGATGCATATGTGGGGACATGGATCGGAGTATCGAAAGGGACCGGAATCACTAAGAGGGACACAACCGGCGGCAATGCTAAGGATACCATGCTACTGTTGTGCACAAGGGTGCAAGAACAACATCAATCACCCAAGAGCGAAACCCTTGAAGGATTTCAGGACTCTCCAAACTCACTTCAAGCGAAAACATGGCATCAAGGGCTTCATGTGTAGGAAATGTAGCAAAGCATTCGCGGTCAAAGGGGACTGGAGAACACATGAGAAAAATTGTGGCAAACTTTGGTATTGTACTTGTGGTTCCGATTTCAAGCACAAGAGGTCTCTCAAAGATCACATTAGGTCTTTTGGTAAGGGCCATTCCCCTCATCCTTCCCTCGAAGGGTTCGAGGAAGAAAAAGAATGCATCACTACTGGCTCCTCTGAGGACGAGTAAGCTAAGCTAGTGCACGCACGCGTATCCAGTAACATATAAAAGTTTGACGAAACAAAGGTTGAAGTTAAGAAGAAGGGTTCGTTTAATAATTTTCAAGCTTTTGGCGTTTCAAATTAAAGGCTTGTCAAGTCTTGTGCTCGACAACAAAAATTTCTTCAAGAAAAAACATGGATGAGGAGAGGTTTGTTTTGGAGCACTAGTAACATGTCGTAGTATCACACTCACTTGTTTAGGAGTTTATTACTACCATTTTTATTTTCTATATTTTGTTGCTCAATAAGATAGCAGGGGATCAATACAAAGTGATGAAGCTGAAGAATTTTCACCAATATATTAGGATGAGAGACGAATTAAATTAGGGTTTATGCGTATTATTAGGCTGCCCTAATGTCCAATCCTCCAATGGAGAAAATTTATCAGCTTCATCATAACTTTGTATCTACCTTACCAAATTAATGGCTTCTTGTACTGTAACTTTGTGGTTTAATTTGTTTTTCTTTACTTCTCAAATTAAGGCTTCTTTGGTTAATTATTATATTTTTTTGTCACATTTCATTTGCAACTTCTATACACCCCTCATCAACCATCATATGTACTCTCCATCTCCTTAATTAAGAAATGCCATATTATTTTACTACAAATTAAAATTCCAAAAAAAAAAAAAAATATTATTGGGAAAAAACGACCCTAGGTTTAATAATTTAAAATGACATGATCATACCCGTAAACTTGTTAAGTTGGTCACTTGGTCCTTCCACAATAGCAACAAATGAATAAATGGCATTAATTTTATGATAGTATACGATTGATCCAATAATTGTATAACAAAAATCAAATTGTTATTACTCCGTACATTTTACCATATTATCTTGGTACACATAAATATAAAATGTGCAAAAATGTGAGAGGGGACACTTAAAAAAATCTAGATCAGATTTTCCTAACCGAGGGTAAAATGAATGTTTTGTAGAGACGAAAAGAGAAAGGTAGTTAGGTAGCAAAGGTAAACCATGTGATTAGAGAGCTTGTCGTTGATGAAAGCTACTTAATTAGAGAGACATGCAAATCCATGTGAATGAGCTTTTTAATTAACAGTTGATATAAGTGTGGTGGATTATGAGGAAAATGTGACATCAGAAAATTGTGGCATCTAGTAAGAGTAAGAAAAGATTTGTTTTGGACTTACACTTCGTCAACATTTACGGTAGTATATATAGCTACAGAGAAATATAAGCTAATTTTAGAGTGTATTATAGAATAATGTAGAAAATTTTAGTTTCTCATAAGCTGCATTTTGTTTAGTTGCAACAATTTTACAAATCCACGTATATTTTGGGTGAATACAAGTACATCCAAATATAAAATACTTGATGCAATTATGAACGTTTAAAATGGTACCATATATAGTTTGAAATACTTGAGTAAAAGGTATGTATATACTTGATAATTGATACGTCTATGAATCGAATCATATCATGTGTGCTACATACGAATATATGACCGATCGATACGCACGCCGGGTCATGTATATTATCTATGGCTCTATCAGATTAGGACTACCACTTTGAAATACTCCTTAAGTCACGGTGCATTACTGCATTAGTGCACGCAGCACATAAGCTTTGGTCTTTGGATTTGGAAAGTTTATTTTAGTATTTCAAACTTTCCAAGTTGATGTAAACGTGTAATGATTAGTTTTGATTAGTACTAAATACTAATGCTAATGCATCTATATGATCATTGCTTTCAAGAAGATAAATGTGGAAATTAAATCAAAACCTTGAATTGAAGATTAAAAACTAACCTTATCTAAGCGCGTTTTTATTCTGTTCTTCCTCCTACAAAGGCTTAAAATTCAAGGTAAACTTTCATCACTTGACTTGTGATGCATGTCTCACTAATATGCTTTAGGATATACGGCAAGAAAATAAATTAGAAAAGTTTGCACTAAGCCATTATATATATATATATTATAGGTCAATGGATTTATTTTAATTTTTGAAAAAAATGTGTTTGAAATAATAATCAATTCAATATTCAAAAGTAAGAATATTCCACTGGTGGATTTGGTGCCTTGTATTTGGGATGTATTAAAGAATCTTATTTTAAGCAAATTGAGTATGTATCAATTTGATTATGACAAGATTGATAATGTAAATGTGAATATAAGACAGTTTCAATATACATTCATGAAATTTGAAAATACTCTATTTACATTAAGGATTGAAATGATTCAATTATATTCCATCCTTTTCCCATTAATTTTTATTATTCAAGTTCAAACATATCTTAAATGAAAATTTTTAGGTGGCCGTTTGAGAAATGGTCAACACAATTTATATAGGTTAAATATCTAATTATATTAATGATGGAGCTCACATAGTAATATTAATTCCTTTGGCAATCATTATAGATAATAAATAAACGCTATGATTTTTTTACTGTATATTTTTAACGAAGAATTCCCCATAAATAGTACAAGATCTATTGTTTCTAAATATATACATTTACGTATTCTTTAATTATGACAACCTAAAATATAGATAATGGCGACGACGTAGTTGATCTAATTATTATCAAGTCCATGTTAAGACCATCATTAGCATCTATAATTATATTTTCTACATGTTTAATTATCCTTAATTAATCCACCCTACTTCTTCTCCCAAAAAGTACGTCATTGGGCACTTTTAGTTGGAAAAGAATTAGTGCTCCCCACAAATAAAAAGACGATAATCTTACCTTAAAGACAAAACGAAGGTACCCGAGGAGGAGGAGGTTGAAAAAGTCCACAATGAAGGCTCCAACTACTCCCAATTCTGAGAAATAGCTTGAGAGAATGATTGTCTCATTTTGGAGATTTTACATTTAATTTTATTTTTTATAATTAGTTAACTATACTCCCATGACCTTGTACGAAACACATTTCTTTTTTTTTTGGTGTAAACCTAGACAATAAAATTATATTAAGTATAACTGACTAATGGTTATCCGAGTAATTTGGGTAATTGTACTTTTTGTTAGTGAATTAGGTCAAATACTCATATTATATTGGAAAAGCGAAAATTAAAATAAAAAATTTGAATCCTTACTCATAAATTTAATTAACCGGCGTTTTTAATATATTTATTTTTTTGACTTGAGTGCTTTGCTGCAGTTTTAATTTAAACGTTTATGTGTGTTTTAATTTGTACAATTCATTGGAAGACTCGCATCTTTGCATTTTATTCATTACCAACTGCCAAAAAGGACATTTGGCTATTTCTCATGAATTTTAATTTTCACATGAAGTAAATGACCTTCAATTATCCTTTTCCTTTAAAAAAAAAAAATTTCGTCAACTACAATCATTTGCGGAATTTCAAATGAACAAAATATACAAAAGATGAAAAGATAGTCAATTCAAACGAGCTCAAAAGACTTTCGAAACAACAATTATAGTTATATAGGTACTCCATAATCCAGAAGTTCAATTGTACATTTGTACCTAAAAAAGTGTAGCTTCTATTCACTAAGGTAATGACTAATGAGAATGGAGTGAGCGTGCAATTTGGTGTTTGGAGTTAGGGTTTAGTGGTTCACCATTTAGCCAAGAGGGAAGAAAAGGTAAGTTAGAAAAATTAGCAAGTATGAGAATGAAAGAGTCAATAAGAGGGATCCGCCACTATACGTTGTCGGAATTGATGGAGAAAATTAGACACTAGTTTGTGTTAGGGGTTAGAAATAAAAAAAAAATAAATAAATTATTTAATAAATAAATAAATAAATAAACAAATAAATAAATAAAAATAAATTAAAGTAACATCTTTACCTACAATTTTGGGTGAAGTAAAAAGTAAAAGTACCTTTTTTTTTTTTCAATAACATTTTTTTCTTTCTTTTGTTGGATATTAACCAACTACCTTGATTAGAGGCTTAAAGGTCTAATCATAACTAACAATTAGGAAATGTAGCAAATCATCTATTCATTATTTTTCTATACTACTATAATATCATGCTTTAGGTCCAAGGGAAGTCCAGTCTCTGAAATTGAAATTTATTTTCTTGCTAATCAGACAGGTTTAAAGTTAGTGCTGTATTAATATCTAATTACGGCAATTAACAACAACTGAAATTTGAATAGTTAATGCTTAATTAGTCATCTTTCTAACAGCAAATGAAGACAACCAGAATAAAGAGAGTTTCTAGTGTACTGCATTGAGAATTGATTCCAAAGTCTTTACAAAAGTTACATCTTAATGAGTGGAACTTGAACTCAGTTCAGTTTGCAGAAACTCAGAAAGTTACATCTAAAATGAGCAGAAAGTTACATTACTAACTGCTAACTACTCACCTGTAAAATTAGTCTGTACATCTTCGATCAGTTGATATTTGGCCCAACTCCTCTTGCCTACCTCCTATGTGAGCATTGTTGTACAAGAAGTCACTATACAAGAATTACGGAAGGACAAAGATTGATCCACAGCATTCAGATATCCTACTTAAATCGGTGTACCTGAATTTATCTAGAACCTAAACTATCAGTCAAAGCATCATAGGGGAAGTAGAGGTCAGACTGGCCATGGCTGAAAACATACCCATCAGCGACTCAGCAACATGGCGCAGTATGCAAAGAAGACATTTTTGCACCTAAATAACTACTGAAGCCAGAAACCCATGTTGTTTCCCATTCACCAGAAGATGATACTGTGTAACGCATGACTGCAAATGTCTTAAAACAGATAATATTGAAGTTATTAATCTTCCCATGTTGCATGATGAAACTGACCTGGTGCTGTCCCTCGATACATACTTGGCATTGCATTATGAAAAGGTACTGGAAACATATTGTGTAGATGTGCGGGCCTTGTATTAGGGGTTTCCTACAATGTGCAAATTACATACGTGATGAGAAGATTGGCACATACGAGATGAGTAGATTAGGCATACAAACTCTAATCGGTACATAATCTCCTAGAGATCCAAAGACATAAAATACTCTCCGTCTAGAATAAGTAATCACTTTGTTTCAACTCTTGTATTCGAGAACATGACATAATATTTTCCTAAAACTGTAGGAACAATGTGAACCTCCCTTCATCACTTAATTTAAGAGATGTCATATTGAAATTTTAAGTCATCATCAATCGATACTATTTAGTTTTTCTTTTATTCTAAAAATGTAGGACTTGTAGATGTGATCATTAATTTTGGATGGATTGAGTAGTCTCTAGAAAATTTGATTTGCATGCTAGATTAAAGGCATCAAGACAAAAATATCAAACAATACTATTTAAGAAAATGTATTTAGGGCATAGTTTTATTGAGAAGAACAAAAGTCAAACCATAAAAACAAAAAAGTCAATGAGGATGGTGATGTTGAAAAAGAAAACAAGGTAGTGGAACTGTGGAGGAATGAGGAAAAAAGAGACTTGCACTCATAATGGAAGTAATAGTTACCGACCACCACACCAGGATCAAAACTACCCCAAAATTGAGGCCAAAAATTTATCATCACCCTTATCACCACACCATAGCTACTTCATTTTTCTTCTAAACATAAACATCTCCATTTTCTATACTTTGACTGTTGCTACCCACATTCCAAGTATGACCTTACAGTAAAAAAAAAAAAAAGAAACAATTGAGCAAGAATCTCACATACCATTTGGGTAAAGCCCTGTTCAGATCCAACTACTGTGATATGCTGATCCAGAGGAGCCTGAAAATTGCAAGATAGATAAATGAATGACTAAAATAAATAAGATAAAAAAAAACTTTTCAGCAATTTGTTGTCTTTTATAAACGAACTTCAATTAAAAAAGGTGCATGTGTTGAAAACAGGTATCCATAAAACTCACCCTTTCTCTGGTGTTTACATTGATGTCACAAGTGGTAACTCCCTTTCCAACCTCACTTCTCACCGGAGCTGAACCTGTGTCACTCACTCTTGGAGGCAACCCGTCACACAGTCTTGAATGGCTACCATGAGTTTCATCCTCATTGCAGTCAGTGAGTCTCAAATCCTTTTCAGGATAAAAATTTGCATCATTGCACTGCTGAAAAGCATCTCTCATAGCAGATACTGCAACATTGTAACTTTCCATAGACAGAGAACCTTCTTCAGCCAAGATTAATGCTCGCCGACAAAGATCATTGTACCTACGAACTCTAGTTTGAACTTCATCTAGCTTTCCACTGATTGAATGCCTACTTAATGCAACACTTGTCCAGCGTTGTAATATATATTTAGAAGGGATGCTAAAGACGCCAGACATCTGAAGGACAACAATAGCATGTCGGCAAAGGTAACCACAGTGTTCAAACAAATAACACAAACAACAAATCTCAGCGCTTAACTCATTCCATTCTACAGTGAAATCTTGATCAATCTCAAAATCTTTAACTGTATAAGTTATGCCAAATGCATCTTCTTTTTCCTTCTTTAGATGGCATGCAGCAGCTCCCAAAACCTCTATCTGAAACTTCTTAAAAATTTCATGTGTGTAAACCCAGGACATCTGCTTCTCAAAAGGAGATGGAGACTTCAAGTCAGGAGCTTCATGCCAAGCATCAAACTCTGCCTTTGCCTCTTCCTCATACCTATCACCTAATAAAATTTTATATTGTTCTAGAAATTCTCTCAGAGAAGATTCTGCATTTACATATTTATCGAAGTAAGAATTCAAACATTCAGAACGCGATCTAGTGGACAACCCAGCAAATGAAATGCCTCTTATATATAGTGGCACCCAGTAGCTACGATTTTCATACAAACATCCTAGCCATTCATCATCTAGAAGTTCAAATCTCTGAAGCATCTTAGACCATTTCTTTTCAAACTGCTCTTCTGTCCATGAGCGATAAATGCATTTATTAAACTTTTCTACAAAATTGTCAAGCCAACTGATGTGTCCTAACTGCTTAGGAATATTTTCAAATATATGCCACAAATAAAAACAATGGCGAGTATCAGGGAGAAGCTCTATAATAGCTGTTTTCAGTGCATGATTCTCACCAGTTAGTACAACTTGCGGAGGATGTCCACCCATTGCTACAAGCCATGTCTGTAACAACCAAAGAAAAGTATGAACTGATTCATCCACAATCAATGCACAACCAAGTAATAATGGTTGTATATGATGGTTAACTCCAACAAAGAGAACCAATGGAATCTTGTAATTGTTTCTAACATATGTGGTGTCAACAGATACTACATCACTAAAGTACCTAAAATCAGAAAGGCCTTTTGTATCAACCCAAAACACATTCCTCAATCGATGATCTTCATTCAAATCCACAGCGTAGAAAAATTTTGGATCTTCTTCCTGCATTTGCATAAAAAGATCAAGCAGCATTTGTGCATCTCCAGTATCTAAAGACAAACACCGTCCCTTGGCATGCTGGCTTCTTTTAATGTTGTCCAAACACCCAACATTCTGATACGCACTGAACTGTTTAGATACAGAAGCTAAAATTTGGCGTCTCCGCAATCGGACATCATTCTTGAGTGGGTCAAAATCTCTATGGCTTCGGAAGAAATGAGCTTGTGCAGGCAAAAGTTCATGATTATGCTCCTTGACGAAATTATATACATACCATTTCCCATCTTGCTTTCTCTTCACATGCAAGCTAGCCTTGCAACCGATCTTGGGAGAAGGTCGCGGATTTATAGCATCATCAGACTGCTGCTTGTTCCCATACCTAATGCATGAAAATTTTGCGTCAATAAATTCCTTTGAAGCTCTGGAACGGCGACTACTCAGCTTAGCAGTTCCAAATCCCGCAGACTTGGCATATTCTTTATAAAATTCATATGCAGCATCGTGCGACTCAAATTCCAAGTCCTCACGAGGCTCCAAGTCTGAGCTAGCCATGGTAGCATTAAATTCCATATACCACTCAAACTGCCAACCCTCCAACGTCTACCATGCAGCTCAAAATGAGAATCAGATTCAAATACTTGGTTACAGCCATAATTTTCCAAAAGAAGTTCCCATGGTCCTAAATACTTGCATTATTCCAATTCATTGGCGGGCACTTTAAGTGTCAAGAGTTTCAAAGATAAAGAAGACCTAAAATTATCAAAACAAATTATTAAGAAATGTTTCAACAAGCAACCAGACACCACTACATATTTCTCAGCAATCTAACAAACCAAGTAAGTAAACAATTATAAACTTCAAATGAAGAAGGCCAGCAAATGACAACCTGCCACTCTAGTACACCTCTAGTCATACACAACAAAGAAACATAACACTCCTTCTATTTCAACAAATCAAGGTATATCCAACTAGATCACTTTATAAAAATACTCCTTCACAATTTACTCTTAAAATGTCACATTCCAGCGTCCTAACTCTATTACCCCATTAAGCAGATCATAATCACATTCCGAGCTCCCTTTTTTGATGGAATTTCAAATTTAGGACAGTAAGTAACTTGTTTGTTAGCTAGCACTAATACCCCTTCACAATTTACTCTTAAAATGTCATGTTTCAGCGTCCTAACTCCCTATTACCCCACTAAGCAGATCATAATCACATTCCAAGCTCCTTTATTGATAGAATTTCGAATTTAGGGCACTTAATAGCTTGTTTGTTAGCTAGTACTAATCAAACAACAAAAAAAGTAGCATAATCTTGTACTAACGTCTATAGTAATTGGTCATGCACTCCAAGTATCCCTATTTATCGCTACCATCCGTTAGACGGTTAACATTTCGAAAAGTTGGTGTTGGGAAGCAACAACATTGCAGGTACTGCATTTCCATACACCAACCTTGCAAGTATACAAACAAATACATTCGCATTACCACCATTTATCACCAATAACTAAACCGCTGAACAATAATCGGGGAATATAGCTTATACATATCAAAAGTCCAAAGAGCACGCAGTAGATGCTCAAGTAACAGTGATAAATATTTAACATAAGTACAAATTATAATCTCAAAATTCAGAATTTCATAAAACCCATGAAAGAAAAGGAAACTACTTTAGCACTTTGCATTTGAATTTAAACTAAAGATATCAATTTTATCAAATTTTAATCGAATATACTAAATTGCATGCAATTGGCGATTGATTAGGGAATCAAAGTTAATCAAATTGATACAATTTAATCTAAAAAAAAAACAAATTGTCAAATATAACAGAAGGGTATGAATCGAAAATACTGTGAAACAGAATTAGGGTTTATAATCAATGAAATTATGATAATTGAAAAAACAATAAGTAGAGGAATTAACCTGATTTTGCCCCAATTTGCAAATTCATGAAGATTAAAAAAATAAAATAAAGGTTGGATTGTAATGTGTATGTGAATTTGATTGAATTCGAAGGTTTGATTATAAGTAGGGTTTTCAGTTGAAATTGATTTGGGGAAAAATATTGAGTAATTGAAATGGAAATTGAAGAATGAGGGGAGAACTGGAGAAGGAAGAGAAAGCGGGATACCTAGAGAAACTGTACAGTTGTAAATTTGGAGAAAAAATTAAAAAAAATCCGTGTGAGGATCGGGATTTTGAACCCGACGTGAATCGAACACGCAACCTTCTGATCTGGAGTCAGACGCGCTACCATTGCGCCACGGATCCTCGTTGTGTTTATTCCTATCTAAATTATAATTGTCATTAATAAAGTGCCTAGACGATTATATTCCGTACCGAACTACAAATTACTATTTTGTAATAGATATACTTGATCTGCTCCATATTTGAATAGTCGCAACATTCTACTCCAACACGTATTTCAAGAAAGAGATTTGAAAGCATAAATTGAGTTATATATCGAATAAAACATTGGACTTTAACTTGTAGGTTACCTCTTGCATATGTCAAAATTATTTTGGTTAGTTTTTTGGTTTACCTCCTCAAATATCTTCTTTAAAGTATGTAGCAAAGTGGAATGTTACGTCTAAATGACTAATTAGGAGCAGAAGAAGTACATAGGAATTAGGAAGTTCATACCCAAAAAAACATGTAGTACTCCAAAGTTACCGAAACTTGAAAGTACCATTAGGTTATATTTGGAAATATGAGAGTAGCTAGAATTTTTAGCAAGTTGATTTGAGATGTTAAAATTGGGTTATTGTTTGGTAACATTTTTTCGTTACATCTATCAAATGAGTAGGTGCTAAAAATTTTAAGTGACCCAAAATAGATAGTACTCGTTCAATTGTACGAACTACTTATAGGATAATAGCTAAAATAAAATTGAAACTCATAATTTGTATATAACTTATTAATTTATCTCATTTTATCTACCTTGTCAGTTTCGACCATATTTCAAATCATATTCTCAAACATAATCTTATATCAACTTAATTTCAATCTATTTTCGAGCAACGTCTCACGGGTGAGACAAAGAATAGTACACCCCATAATAATTCCATATCATACAAGAGAATAGCTATTGATTTTGAGTTACAAACATAAAACAAAAATATTTGAGCACGGTGGCGAATGAAGTACTCAAATTCAAATGACAAAGAAAGTTAAAAAGAAATCACAATTAGTACATGCAGATTAATGTGGATAGAATCCCAGAAAAGTAAACCCCAATAAAAACCAGATGTCTTGAAGAGAAGAGTGTATAATCAAATAAGCATGACACTTGGCAGAATTAGAGGTGATATACAACACACGTACTCTTTAGAGTAAGACAGAAGAGCAGCTATGTCAGATGTACGTGTCTCTTCTTCTGAAACCTAGTAAAAGTGTTGTATACAATTACAAATACCAAGTCCTTCATTTTTGGCTACTTCTTTATGCTTACTTTATCTTGTTGAAATTGCAATACATAGATTTTGTGTTAGTTGTACGTACGTTTGTATGTTCCTTAAATTTGTGCAAGTGTATTAGATAATCTCCAACAATTTGGGATCAAAATGAAGGTATGTTAGTTATGCTGTTTTGATTAACTTCATTAGTCATATATTTCTGGCTTACTATATTGTATGAAATCTTAGGACATTTGTTATCTTATACTACGTATATATGTATGCATCATGCATGCCTGGATGTAAGAGCTGAAATTTTGAGAAATCGTTTTTTTTCAGCTTAAATATGTTGAATTAAATTGAGTCGAACTGAACTAAATATAATACGGTAACTTAAGAAATTTTTGAAATGAACGAGTTGAACTAAGGTAGGGGGAGGTTGTTTTAGTGGATGACAGCTAGTTAGCTACTAGTACACTGTATATTACATGTGAGGATGGGATTAACTCATTGTAACCATCATACTAATGTGCTCAATCTTAATATTAGGATCCCAATGATATAACTAAGTTTTAGTAGTATGAGATGAAAAGTTTAACCTACTAAAAGTCTGAAACAGTCCAAGAAAATGAAGGCCTTACTTTTTTTAAGAAATCGATAAACATTTAAGAATTTAGGCGAGTTCTCTTTTTGGATAGGATTATTTCAATCTCGTTGATCTTATTGAACCTTATTAAACATGGTTTTATGTGTTTATTGAAAAATTTCGGAACTATGGAGGTTTTACGACTTTATGTAAATTATTGAAACTTAATTTTTTTTTGAAGAGAACACACCCTTAATTCCTATATAAGTTTAATTTTTAACTAGAAGAGGCCGTCAAATTGCCAAAATATCTACGTAATATTTAGTTATGAACTTATGGTGGCTTGGTAGCTATAACCACTTGATTCAGACCCTTCCAAGCTAAGGGTATAAATAAGCACTTTTTCTCTTTTGAAACACACAGATTTTGGTACTAATTTTAGGTTTTATCATCAATTGAGCAACACATGATCAACAGAGAAAGTACTTGGTTTAGGGATAGCATGTGCACCCATAATTTGGAGTACCATCATTTACAAGCTAGAAATACACTTATACACATGATAATTAATATAGAACTAATGTAGCTATTAATGTATGATAGAGGTACAGGCTGAGTGAGTCTATGGTTGAATGTGGCGCACTCATGTGATTATATGTAGGCTGTGAATTAAGTGTTCATCTCATGCAAAAATATTGATTAATTGCAATGCAATAGCGTGACTAAATGACTAATGTGAATAATACATATAAAATGAACAATCGTAGGTTGAGACGAGGAGGCAAGCGCATGATCAACATGGTCATCACGCGGAAGAGAAGATGAGGACAAGGAAGCACAAGGTACATGAGGAAACAGAACAGCAGTCACCAACCAAGAAAACTAAGCAAGATAAGGAGGATGAACACAGGAAGACGATTACGAAAACAGCAGCTTCTGATAAGGAGTATGATGAGTTTTGTAAGGCCATTACGGAGAATCTTTCTCCTGATCAATTGAAGGAGATTCTTCAACTGAATGGCCAGGATCCCTCTGGCTCTGATGACTCTGTCATTTCCAGATGGTATGTTTGCTTCGCCTTTTTCGCTCCCACAAATTTAGACAATAGGGACTTATTGTTGTTGTCTTAGGTTCAAGTCCATCTAATTTTGTAGAGTAACATGATAAGTCGATAATGGTTGATGATGTGATATAGTGACATATTAGTGAACACTAATATTTCGAGCTGGGAACTGAATGAAAGCCCTGTGTAATTTTGTGAGCAGCCAAGATTTGTTATATTATGGAGCTTTGTTGGAATGTGAAGTATGTGGAGGCAATCTGGAGTTCATTGGAAAGAGTTACTCTTGCACCGGCGCGATTAGTGAATGGGCCAGTTGCACTCATAAGACCAAAAATCCTCCCAGGAAGCAGGACCCTATCAAATTGCCAGATTCTGTTCTCAACTCCCCAGTTTCAGATGTAAGTTTTATAACCAACTAGTGTAACAAGAGTCGTAATCATTGGTCTGTCCTCACTATTTGTGCAACATCTGTTTTCTAAGTGTTGATTTTGCATCTCACGTAAGTAAGCTATTATTATTCTTATATTAATATGTTGATGAAGTGTTGATATCAAACCGCAACTAGAACAAGTGCTAACAAATGATGCAAAATAAGAAAATTAAAGCTGATTAAACACAATTTTGTACATTGACCTTCGTTTGGACTCTTTGTACATTGTAGTTGTTGAAGAAATACCAAGATCCGAAGCAACGTCATCAGAAGGAGATACCTCATGCATATAAGCCATTCACAGACATGGTCATTTGTATGTCTGGCAGACTTACTCGAACTCATGTACGTAAAGAATGACTCAGTTGCGAAGTGTGTTCATAGAAAAAAGAAACCACTACTAAATTGAATAATTTGACTTTGTAATGTATGTTGGTGACGCTGCAGCAATATTGGAAGAAAGAAATTGAGAAGCATGGAGGCAAAGTGGCCAACACAGCTATTGGTAAACGTTGTTACTTGTATAAGTATAACCTAAGGTTTCATTTTTATCAACAATATTATGTAAGGTTTTAGAATTACTTGTAGAACAGAAGTTCTGCATAGGCACGTAGAATCTTACCCTGCATTAAATTTGGTAAAATGCACAATACGTTGTAATACCATATCATACTTGTGCAAATGAATTTTGTTGCAGGTGTGACTTGTTTAGTTGTTTCTCCCATGGAAAGAGAACGTGGTGGATCGTCGAAAGTCTCTGAAGCAGTGTTAGTATTATCTAAAACATTTGAATCAGTACGTTTTGTGTGTATTAGAAACTAAAGTTTATGGCATTGACCATTTTCGTGATCTTTCTATGCAGAGAAAGAGGCATTCCAGTGGTACGAGAAGCATGGTTACTCGACAGCATTAAGAAACAAGAGCTACAGTCTTTAGAGGCTTATGACTGTATTACAGATCGATCTGCTTATGGAAAGGGAATTGCATGGGACAAACAGGATCCAACTGAGGAAGCTATTGAATCCCTTACTGCTGAGGTATAGAGATATGATTGTCCGGAACTTTATTGTCATTTTATGGTTGGTTTGTTTTTTTCCTTTTGACGATGCTTTTACTTTGTTTTGCAGCTCAAAATGTATGGAAAGAGGGGTGTTTACAAAGACACTATGCTGCAGGAGCAAGGAGGGAAGATCTTGGAGAAAGATGGGTTGCTTTACAACTGTGGTTTCTCTCATTGCGACCAAGGGCGTGGCATAAATGAGTACATAATCTGATATCCCTAAATTACTTGTACTTTCTTTTTGCGTTCTTCTTTATTTCTTCCTTAGGGCACTGGTTTAAATTTGTCTTTGTTGGGGTGCAGGATCGCTATAACTCAACTGATCACGGTACCTGAGCAGAAGCTATATCTCTATTACAAGAAAGGTAGGGTAGGGGATGATCCTAAGGCAGAAGAGAGGCAGGAAGTGTGGGATAGTGTTGATGGTGCAATAAAGGAATTTGCGAGAATTTTCGAAGAGCTCACAGGAAATGAGTTTTTTCCATGGAAAACAGAAAAGAAGTTTCAGAAGAAATCACAAAAGTTTCACGTTGTAGACATGGTACACTTGCATTACATACCATTTTCATGTACGAAATATGTTTATGGGTTAAAATGAATGCTTACATTCAGTTATGTTGGTATTCTTGCAGGACGATGGAGTTGAGGTGAGATATGGTGGACTGGCCTTACGGCAACTAGGAGTAGCTTCTGCACACTGTAAATTGGATCCTGTGACAGCAAATTTTATGAAGCTTTTGTGCAGTCAAGATATCTACAGGTTACAAACAATTTGTTGGTTGTTTTTGTGAAAAGTAATCCAATATTTTCTATTCATATTCAGAGGAAGTGAGTTTTAATATACAGATATGCTCTGATGGAAATGGGGTTGGACTCGCCTGACATGCCAGTTGGAATGGTGACCGATTTGCATTTAAAAAGATGTAATGAAATATTTTTCCCATTTTCCTTATGAATTGAACTTTTATGTTACTATGTTAATATATATCAAGTGTTATTTTACCCTAGGTGAGGATGCTCTCCTACAATTCATAGAGAATGTTAAGGCACAAGAGCAAGGAGGACCAAAGGCTGAAGCACTTTGGTCGGAATTTAGCTCGAAGTGGTTTACACTCATGCATTCTACTCGTCCTTTCATCTTCAAGGACTTCCAAGAGCTCGCAGACTATGTATAAATCATTGTTAAACAAATTCCTTAACTTCTGTTCTTATTTTATGCTTTCCAGTTACCTTGTTGGGGGTATATGTGCAGGCTGCAACACATCTTGAGACTGTTAGGGACATAAATGTGGCTTCACGCCTGATAGGTGACATGAGTGGCTCGACATTGGATGATCCCTTGTTAGAACGGTACAAGAAGCTCGGATGCCAAATAACCCCATTAGACAAAGAATCTGATGATTATAAGATGATCCTTAACTACTTGGAAAAAACTTACGAGCCAATTAAAGTTGGTGAAATTGTAAGTAGACCGCATATACTGGTTAGACTGTTTGATTAACATCATTATATGTTCTGTTCCAAATCCTAATGTAAATCTATTCAACTTGATCAGGAGTATGATGTCTCTGTTGAGAATATCCTTGCTGTTGAGTTGAGCGCCGGTCCATCTTATGAGGATATGCAGAAGTTGCCAAACAAGGTTCTCTTGTGGTGTGGTAAGAAATTTTNTGCTTTTACTTTGTTTTGCAGCTCAAAATGTATGGAAAGAGGGGTGTTTACAAAGACACTATGCTGCAGGAGCAAGGAGGGAAGATCTTGGAGAAAGATGGGTTGCTTTACAACTGTGGTTTCTCTCATTGCGACCAAGGGCGTGGCATAAATGAGTACATAATCTGATATCCCTAAATTACTTGTACTTTCTTTTTGCGTTCTTCTTTATTTCTTCCTTAGGGCACTGGTTTAAATTTGTCTTTGTTGGGGTGCAGGATCGCTATAACTCAACTGATCACGGTACCTGAGCAGAAGCTATATCTCTATTACAAGAAAGGTAGGGTAGGGGATGATCCTAAGGCAGAAGAGAGGCAGGAAGTGTGGGATAGTGTTGATGGTGCAATAAAGGAATTTGCGAGAATTTTCGAAGAGCTCACAGGAAATGAGTTTTTTCCATGGAAAACAGAAAAGAAGTTTCAGAAGAAATCACAAAAGTTTCACGTTGTAGACATGGTACACTTGCATTACATACCATTTTCATGTACGAAATATGTTTATGGGTTAAAATGAATGCTTACATTCAGTTATGTTGGTATTCTTGCAGGACGATGGAGTTGAGGTGAGATATGGTGGACTGGCCTTACGGCAACTAGGAGTAGCTTCTGCACACTGTAAATTGGATCCTGTGACAGCAAATTTTATGAAGCTTTTGTGCAGTCAAGATATCTACAGGTTACAAACAATTTGTTGGTTGTTTTTGTGAAAAGTAATCCAATATTTTCTATTCATATTCAGAGGAAGTGAGTTTTAATATACAGATATGCTCTGATGGAAATGGGGTTGGACTCGCCTGACATGCCAGTTGGAATGGTGACCGATTTGCATTTAAAAAGATGTAATGAAATATTTTTCCCATTTTCCTTATGAATTGAACTTTTATGTTACTATGTTAATATATATCAAGTGTTATTTTACCCTAGGTGAGGATGCTCTCCTACAATTCATAGAGAATGTTAAGGCACAAGAGCAAGGAGGACCAAAGGCTGAAGCACTTTGGTCGGAATTTAGCTCGAAGTGGTTTACACTCATGCATTCTACTCGTCCTTTCATCTTCAAGGACTTCCAAGAGCTCGCAGACTATGTATAAATCATTGTTAAACAAATTCCTTAACTTCTGTTCTTATTTTATGCTTTCCAGTTACCTTGTTGGGGGTATATGTGCAGGCTGCAACACATCTTGAGACTGTTAGGGACATAAATGTGGCTTCACGCCTGATAGGTGACATGAGTGGCTCGACATTGGATGATCCCTTGTTAGAACGGTACAAGAAGCTCGGATGCCAAATAACCCCATTAGACAAAGAATCTGATGATTATAAGATGATCCTTAACTACTTGGAAAAAACTTACGAGCCAATTAAAGTTGGTGAAATTGTAAGTAGACCGCATATACTGGTTAGACTGTTTGATTAACATCATTATATGTTCTGTTCCAAATCCTAATGTAAATCTATTCAACTTGATCAGGAGTATGATGTCTCTGTTGAGAATATCCTTGCTGTTGAGTTGAGCGCCGGTCCATCTTATGAGGATATGCAGAAGTTGCCAAACAAGGTTCTCTTGTGGTGTGGTAAGAAATTTTTATGCCTTTCTTCATGTCTGGTTCAAAAGGTCTTTTTTTAATGTTCAGAGTTCTGAACTTCTGATTTACCTAATTACTTTTATAGGGACTCGAAGCTCGAATCTTGTGAGACATCTGCAGAAGGGTTTCCTCCCCACAATCTGTTCTCTTCTTGCTCCAGGATACATGGTATTAATTTACGAATCACAACAGATCCTTAAATATAATGTCAGATAACGCTTATTATTTCTGTGTTGACATGCCACAGTTTGGGAGAGCAATTGTGTGTTCAGACACATCAGCAGAAGCTGCAAGGTACGGATTCACAGCAGTTGACAGGCCAGATGGTTTCCTAGTATTAGCAGTGGCATCTCTTGGGGATGAAATAGTTGAGGTTACTAGTCCGCCAGAGGATACAAAGTCCTTAGAGGAAAGAAAGGTGGGAGTTAAAGGGTTAGGGAAAAAGAAAACCGATGAGTCGGAGCATACTGTTTGGAAAGATGATATCAAGGTGCCTTGTGGGAAGTTGGTCCCAACGTCTCCTGAACCCAAGGAAAGCATCCTCGATTTCAACGAGTATGCTGTCTATGATCCAAACCAGGTAACAACATTGTGTCAATATCTTACTGAGACCGTGCTTTACTTCTAGCATAATATGTACGAGAATGTTGTCGTGTGTAATTGATATTGTTCTCTTAATACAGGTTAAGATAAGCTTCTTGGTGGAAGTGAAGTATATAGAGAAAAGTGTTGTAATGGAAGCAACAGAGTAGAAAGGGAAAGAAGGTAAACCATGCTGAAGTTTATACTTTACATGAGAGTGATGTTCATTATGTAGCGTCTTTTTTGGTTGGAAGGAAGAATATTAGTGGGATGGTTTTTGCTTTGTAGATAAGACCTATGTGAGTTCTTCTCATGGTTTGGAAGGCATTCACTAATGTCTTTTTGACGGAATGTTAGATTTGTGTATGAAAAACTATCATAGTTGTTTACTGTAAGTTTTAGTAGTTGAGAATTTAATAGACCATTTTCAACAATCTTTAGCTGGAAATTTTCGCAGTGTGCTCTGGTTTCCTTGTGCTCATACACATCATCTTTTTAGTTGAAGAATTGAACTGAAACAAGAGAACGGATCTGTGATCTATTGTGGAATGTCTAATGTTTGCCTTTTGCCATATGTGATCCTATGAGCGAGATGGGATCACATGTCTTATATAGCTAAGTGAGTTTAAAGCAACTGCCTTTGCTTATATAGCTGATTTGTTTCATTGTTTGGTAGAGATTTACAAGATATGTAATTGCAATGCAAATGCATGGAGTCAAACAATGAAATAATTAGTATTACTCTACAGCCTACACATAAAAAATGGTCCCTCCATTAATAAGGAAAGTACATACTTATAAAGGGTAATTTGCTCATTGCACTTTATTCATATAAAATGAGACCAAAATAAAGTTGGACATGGCCGGGACAACGATTGTGTCTGTCCTGCGTAATTGGCATAAGCCTGTGTGGGCAGTACGATTTTATAGTCCAGCGTGACCTATGGTATGTTATATAAATAATAAAATTTATTAATTATTTAAATAAAATTAGTAAATATTAAATCAATTATATATATAATTAACAAAAATTATATATATAATAAAAATATTTAATTAATAATAAATTGATTTTTCATTAATTGAAGAAAATTTATATTTTAATTTAAAATTAACGGGTGATAAGTGGGTCGGCACAGCTGGCTAGGCATGTGGGTTGTGCTGGGCGACTGGCTAGGGTATGTCATTTGATTGCATGGCACGACACGTCACAATTCATCTTCCCCTTTTGCATGGTACATCATGATACGACACCCCCTCCGGACGGCCTGGTCTGGTATAGCACGACACGACACCCTCTCTGGTCTGATTTGGTACAGCACGACACGACATCCTCCGTCTTAGTATGACATGACCCATGGCTTAGTATGACATGACCCATGGTGGCATGACACTAGGCATGGCCTATCACGGCACAACGTAATGTCCACCTTTAGATAAAAAATGATGTTATGTTTGTAATAGATTTGATTAATTATATATGTCTGGCTTATTATCTTATTACTACGTATATTGTATGAGGATATGAGATCTTAGGGACATTTGTAAGTATGCTGAATATAAGAAATTAAAAAGTAATTTTGTGAAATGATAGGAATGTATTTACTTCAGCTACCTTTATTTATTTATTTAAGTTTATTTATTTGAGTTGAGCTACAATGGACTATTCAAAAAGCATGTACGTTCTTATTATTTGCTCATATTAACTGTTATAGGGTGTGTTCGGCAAAACTAGTTGTTGGCTGTTAGCTTTTAAATAGCTGTTAGAGTTTAGCTGTCAAGGTAGCTGTTAATAATATGAGCGTTCGGCAAAAGTAGCTGTTTGAGCTATAATAATAATAATAATAATAGTAATAATATATTATTATTATTATTGTTGATGTTGTTATTATAGATTAAAATAATTGATGCTATAACAATAAATTAACAATTTAATAAAAGTATGTTTAATCAGTTAAAAAATTCAGATTAATCGAAAATTCAACAAAACAACATCAATAAGCATAAAATTTTGTATGAATTTGTATTAGGATGAGATTGAGGAAGAAGACATACCTTCTCTTGTATCATTTTGCACTTTTTTTTTCAGTATTTTTTTTAGAGGGTTTTCTCACTATTTTAATTATGGAGAAAGTAACGTGAATGATGGAGGGAGTACTATACAGAAAAATATGAAATCCCTAATATTATGGTTGAAAAAAAAACCAATTTAAAATATATTATATATTTAAAAAAAAAAAGTTACACTGCTACTTTTTTCACACAACGCTATTTTTTTAAGCGTTCAATTGAAAGCTATTTTAAAAGCTAATAAACTCTAAAAGCTATTCTAAACTCTAATTCACCAAACATACATAATTTTTTAGAGTAGCTTTTTGACATGGTCTAAAAGCCAAAAGCTACTCTAAAAGTTGTTGCCGAACACAACCATAATATCACTACGAATACCTTTAATTACAGTTTCAAAAAATTGTTAAGGGAAAAAAGTTAAGGTTCTGTTATTGCAAATGAGCTACTATTATTTATAATAAGAGAAGGGAATATTGACTAAGGTCATGTTCTTTTGAGCTTATCTTGACTCAATCGAACTGAACTAAAAGGTAGATTTAACTAAAACACTGAACTTATCTTTTTAATATTTATTTTAATTTATTATCTAATTTTAATTATTAATTATTAATTATTTATTATTTATTTTTATATTTATATTTTTCATTTATTTTTTAGAATAATAGTTTTATTTTTTAAAATGATTAATAATCATAAAAAATATAAAAAATTAAAAACAATTAAATAAAATACAAAATTAAAAATATAAAAGACAAAAACTAAAAATAAAAATAAAAAACAAAAAATAAAAAAATAAAAATAATTAGACGGAAAATAAGTGAATTTAAATAAAACATATTGAACTAAAAATAAGCTTAAAAGAAAATAAGCTTAAAAGAAAATAAGTTTAAATGAATAGAGCCTAACTCAATTGTCTATCGTACTCAACTTGTCAAGTGCTCAAACTTAGCACTAGGATCCTAGTGGTAGCAAAGTTTGATTATGATGAATAGAAAGATTTGACATACTAAAAGAGTCCAATAGAGACGTGTTTCATTCGAATTCAATTTGTCTAAAATAAGTGCTTGATATATAGTAGATTAGAATCCTTACATAGTTTCATCCCTACAAGAAAAATAGAAAATTAAGGGACCGTTTAGTTGGGATAATAATCAAAAGGAATGAGAATCAATTGTTCTTATTCTCTTTGATGGTGTTTGCTATACCACTTTCACATTTTCGAGGGCTGACCAGTAAGGGTCCATTTGATAGGGCGTAAAATATTTTCAATGTAAAATGATTTTCATTGAAAATAGTTTTCCATGGAAAACTATTTTTGTGGAAACAATTTTCCAATGTTTGGCTGCATGTAAAAAAAGTGATGAAAATAGGGAAAATGAAGGGGCTGGAAGGAGGTAGTGAGGAAAGAGTGTATAAGGGGATGGGAGGAAAATTGTTTTCCTTTCATTTTGGAAGGAAAATGGTTTTCCATCATTATAAGGAAAAATTTACTCTGATCTTATGGAAAATGATTTTACCTTCCTTTGTGTACCAAACAATGTAAATTTGGGAAAGGGAGGAAAACTTTTTTCATGGAAAATGTTTTACGCTCTACCAAACGGAGCCTAAATCACTGTTATCACAATGACATTTTGGAGTAATATGTTAGAAGTTCAGGGGTAAAGTTATCATTTTATATGCACTTCAAGGGGCGGTGTGGTAATAAAGGTTTCTACTTATTTACGAAAATACCATATAATTTCCTATTATAAATATCACAGTGATTTAGTAGATATTATCCCACATTTCCTATTCTAACACTTCTTCATTCCTTTTTTGTTTTTTACAATGAAAACACTTTTTCATTCTCTCCTCTTCCTATCTTTTCCATTCCATTTCCCTCCCAACACACCAACACCATATCCTAACGCTAACCTCAGCGCAAAAACCACCTACACCACCTAGCCGCCCTGCCCCCTCCCCTCCCCCCCTCCCCATAAACACCACCGCAACCCAACCCGAAACCACCATAACCCCACCAAACAACTCCACTCTAACCCACTCGAAAAACCCCACAATTCCACTCAAAAATCGATCCTAACCACCCGAATTCACCCACCCAAAACCAGCCCCACCCACCAAAATCAGGCCACCCACAACCCCACCCTAAAATTGACCCCAACCACCCGAAATTACCTACGACCCTACCCAAGACCAAACACACCCCTAGTCGAACCTACCCACATTGTATCCGAACAACTTCACCCCCTTAAATTCTTCCACTACCACCACAATACCCACAACAAAAAATTAGGGGTTTAGTCCAAGAGAGCTTGTCATGGTGGCGGCTGCTGGAAGAGTGGGCAAGGTGGCAAATAGGGGAGAAATGGGTGGAATATGTTTGATTCTCTTTCCTTTGTTTTTAAAAAAACAAACAGCATTATAAAAATAAGGGAGTTATTTTCTTAATACCTTTTCTTTTCCCCTTCAGTCCTTCACCAACCAAACGATCCCTATAGCCTTTATAGCAATCCTCTTTTAAGAGATTGATAAAGATCCAAGAATTTAATTAGGTGTGTTCTGTTCGCAGATAAGACAAACTTATTATTAGATCTCATTAATTTTATTGGAACTTATTAAACATGATTTAGAGTTTATTAAACCTTATTATAAATTATTGAAAGTTGGACACTTGGACATAACACACCTTAGCCATTGTATTGAAATTAATTAAGTGATTACTCATGGTTTTAAAGTTAAGCACCTTCTTTTCATTTGAAACACAACGATTATACTAGTTCAATGTTTTATCATCACTTGAGCACAAGGTACGGAGTATTTGGTTTAGGTGAACATGTGCAGCCGAAATTTAATTTAAATAAGTATATACACACATGTTAAAATTACTAAAATATAGGACTAACGGGGAAGTATTAGGGGAATTTTTGGGTGCCCGTGTGAAAAACGGTAATCAAAGTTTTATTAACTAAATATATAATTATATTTATTTATTTATTTTTGTCAAATTAATTTATGAGGACAATTAAAACATTATACTATTTTATAAAACTAAATTGTACTAAACAATTTTTTTTAATATTTTTTTCATAATAATTCTATAATATGGTTGTAAAAATTAGAAATAATTTTGAAAAAATATTAAAAAAAACATGAAAGCATTTAATCATCTTAACTAAGTGAACACCATTATTAATATAATTAGATATTTGACATATAGAAATTTTAGTAGTTGTTTCTGAAATGGTCACCTAAGAATTTTCAGAAGTATTAGACCATGTTCTTTTGATCTTCTTCTCACATAACTTAACTTAACTTTTTATATTTATTTTTTATTTTTTCTTCAATCTTAATTTTAATTTGTATTTCTTCTTTATTTTTATTCTATACTTTGATTTTTATTTTATATAAAATATTAATTTTTAATTTATATTTTTAAAATAATATTATTATTTTAATAAAAATTAAAAATTGAATTAAAAATAAAAAATAAAATTTAAAATAAAAAATTAAAATAAAATATAAAATATATAAATATATAAATATAAATATATAAATATAAAATTAAAATTAGAAATAAGTGAAATGAAAATGAGTTTACTTCCCTGAATTGAATTGAAAATTAGCTCAAAAGAATAGGACCTTAATCGAATCGAATATGGTATGCGGCTAAAAAATGCCCCCTAGCATTGTCCTCATTGTAATTTATAACAAAAGCATTTCCGTAAAACCAATACAATGATGGTAACACCTATTGATAAAAAAAACGAGGTAATATTGACACACAATAGAAAGATAAAATTAAACTGCGGACCATTTATCCTAAAGTAATTTGAATGTTTGTTTTTGGTAAGAATTGTAGTGGCTAAAAGGTTACAAATGGATTCTTTGTTTCGCATTAGATTAATAGATTGTTAATATTATAGAGAAAATTCTGTAGTCTTGTAATGTTGTAGAGACATAGACAACACTAATACACTATATAATATCCCAAACAATTACTTTGGATTTTTTTTTTTTTTTTTTTTTTTTGTGGTATGTCGGCCGGATCATGTCGGTGTACTTTTTCGTAGTTCGATTTTACTAAAATACCCATGGTAGTGAGCATTTTGTCCACATACAGCTAGCGATCAACACTTCCTTACTATAATGAATGGTAAGATATTATTGATGGGAGGATTGGGAGATGGGGGTGGGGTTGAAGAGAAATAAAGTGATAAACAAGAACCAATCAGTAGCTAAATTGGACCACTTTAAGGCTCTCTTTATTCATCACTTAGCACTACGACACTTGATGTACATAAAAATATCAAACAATGTGAAGTAAAACAAATAAATTTGAGTTTGTCTTTAAATACTGTAAGTTATACATGAATTCAAAGAATTACGTACTGTGTCTATAGCCTGGTTAGATGTGGCAGCGAATCAAGTATTATAAATTTAATGCAAAAATGATTGATTGATTGATTGATTAATAGCAGTGCAGTAGTGTTGAAACGAGAAGACTGAAGGTAAGCGCATGATCATCATGGGTCATCACGCGCAAGAGAAGATGAGGACAAGGAAGCATAAGGTACATGATGAGGAAACAGAACAACAGTCGCCAACCAAGAAATCTAAGGAGAATGAGCATGGAAAGACGAGTGTGGAAACAGCAGCCGCGGCTTCTGATAAGGAGTATGATGACTTTTGCAAGGCCGTTAGGGAGAATCTTTCTCCTGATCAATTTAAGGAAATTCTTGTATTGAATGGCCAGGATCCCTCTGGCTCTGATGACTCTGTCATTTCCAGATGGTACGTATGTACATCTGCTTCGCCTTTTTCGCTCCCACAATGACAATATTTTAAGAGTATTTTTGCATGTTTATTATAACTTATAACACCATACATACATCATATTTTTAGAGTACGTTACGTTAATGCATGTGATATAGTGACACTGACATATAAATGAAAACTAATATTTCGACTTGGGAAATGAACGTGTTTGTGAGCAGCCAAGATTTGTTATATTATGGAGCTTTGTTGGAATGTGAAGTATGTGGAGGCAACCTGGAGTTCACTGGAAAGAGTTACTCTTGCACCGGCGCAATTAGTGAATGGTCCGGTTGCACTCATAAGACCAAAAATCCTCCCAGGAAGCAAGACCCTATCAAATTGCCAGTTTCTGTTCTCAACTCCCTAGTTTCAGATGTAAGTTTTATAACCAACTAGTGGAATCAGAGTCGTAGTCATCTGTCTGTCGTCATTATTTGTGCAACATATGTGTAGTTTTCTCAGTGTTGATTTGGCATCACAGGTACGCAGGCTATTCTCAATACTCTTATGTTGGAATGTTTATCAAGTATTGATATCAAGCCAATACTAGAACAAGTGCTAAGTGCTAACAAACCAGGAACAATAAGGAAATTAAAGCTGATTAAACGTAATTCTAACTATTGACCTATGTTTGGACTTTTTGTGAATTATAGTTGTTGAAGAAATACCAAGATCCGAAAAAACGTCATCAGAAGGAGATGCCTCATGCATATAAGCCATTCACAGACATGGTCATTAGTATGTCTGGCAGGCTAACTCGAACTCATGTACGTAAAGAATGACTTCTCTCATTGACAGTTGCACAGTGTGTTCATAGAAACTTACTGAATTGAATAATTTTACTTTGGAATGTTTGTTGGTGATGCTGCAGCAATATTGGAAGAAAGAAATTGAGAAGCATGGTGGCAAAGTGGCGAACACAGCTATAGGTAAACTTTGTTACTTGTATAAGTATATCCTAAGGGTTCTAATTTAATCAATAATATTATGTAAGGTTTTAAAATTACTTGTAAAACTAAAGTTCTACAAGGTTTTGATAGAATTCTTACCCTGCATTAGATTTCGTAAAATGCACATAGTGTTGTAATAGCATATTATGCTAATGCACTTGAATTCTGTTGTAGGTGTGACTTGTTTAGTTGTTTCTCCCACAGAAAGAGACCGCGGTGGATCATCGGAAGTTTTTGAAGCACTGTTAGTATTATCTAAAACAGTAAAAATATTTTGTGAATCAGCAATGAAGTTTATGGCGTTGACCATATTAGTGATCTTTCTATGTAGAGAAAGAGGCATTCCAGTGGTACGAGAAGGATGGTTACTCGACAGCATTAAGAAACAAGAGTCACAGTCTTTAGAGGCTTATGACTGTGTTACAGATCGATCTGTTTATGGAAAGGGAATCGCATGGGACAAACAGGATTCAACTGAGGAAGCTATTGAATCCCTTACTGCTGAGGTATGGAGATTTGATTGTCCGGAACTTTAATATCATTTTATGGTTGGTTTGTTTTTTTCCTTTTAACGGTGCTTTTACTTTGTTTTGCAGCTCAAAATGTATGGAAAGAGGGGTGTTTACAAAGACACTATGCTGCAGGAGCAAGGAGGGAAGATCTTGGAGAAAGATGGGTTGCTTTACAACTGTGGTTTCTCTCATTGCGACCAAGGGCGTGGCATAAATGAGTACATAATCTGATATCCCTAAATTACTTGTACTTTCTTTTTGCGTTCTTCTTTATTTCTTCCTTAGGGCACTGGTTTAAATTTGTCTTTGTTGGGGTGCAGGATCGCTATAACTCAACTGATCACGGTACCTGAGCAGAAGCTATATCTCTATTACAAGAAAGGTAGGGTAGGGGATGATCCTAAGGCAGAAGAGAGGCAGGAAGTGTGGGATAGTGTTGATGGTGCAATAAAGGAATTTGCGAGAATTTTCGAAGAGCTCACAGGAAATGAGTTTTTTCCATGGAAAACAGAAAAGAAGTTTCAGAAGAAATCACAAAAGTTTCACGTTGTAGACATGGTACACTTGCATTACATACCATTTTCATGTACGAAATATGTTTATGGGTTAAAATGAATGCTTACATTCAGTTATGTTGGTATTCTTGCAGGACGATGGAGTTGAGGTGAGATATGGTGGACTGGCCTTACGGCAACTAGGAGTAGCTTCTGCACACTGTAAATTGGATCCTGTGACAGCAAATTTTATGAAGCTTTTGTGCAGTCAAGATATCTACAGGTTACAAACAATTTGTTGGTTGTTTTTGTGAAAAGTAATCCAATATTTTCTATTCATATTCAGAGGAAGTGAGTTTTAATATACAGATATGCTCTGATGGAAATGGGGTTGGACTCGCCTGACATGCCAGTTGGAATGGTGACCGATTTGCATTTAAAAAGATGTAATGAAATATTTTTCCCATTTTCCTTATGAATTGAACTTTTATGTTACTATGTTAATATATATCAAGTGTTATTTTACCCTAGGTGAGGATGCTCTCCTACAATTCATAGAGAATGTTAAGGCACAAGAGCAAGGAGGACCAAAGGCTGAAGCACTTTGGTCGGAATTTAGCTCGAAGTGGTTTACACTCATGCATTCTACTCGTCCTTTCATCTTCAAGGACTTCCAAGAGCTCGCAGACTATGTATAAATCATTGTTAAACAAATTCCTTAACTTCTGTTCTTATTTTATGCTTTCCAGTTACCTTGTTGGGGGTATATGTGCAGGCTGCAACACATCTTGAGACTGTTAGGGACATAAATGTGGCTTCACGCCTGATAGGTGACATGAGTGGCTCGACATTGGATGATCCCTTGTTAGAACGGTACAAGAAGCTCGGATGCCAAATAACCCCATTAGACAAAGAATCTGATGATTATAAGATGATCCTTAACTACTTGGAAAAAACTTACGAGCCAATTAAAGTTGGTGAAATTGTAAGTAGACCGCATATACTGGTTAGACTGTTTGATTAACATCATTATATGTTCTGTTCCAAATCCTAATGTAAATCTATTCAACTTGATCAGGAGTATGATGTCTCTGTTGAGAATATCCTTGCTGTTGAGTTGAGCGCCGGTCCATCTTATGAGGATATGCAGAAGTTGCCAAACAAGGTTCTCTTGTGGTGTGGTAAGAAATTTTTATGCCAATTCTTCATGTCTTATACAAAAGATCTTTTTTTAATGTTCAGGGTTCTGATTTACTTAATTACTTGTATAGGGACTCGAAGCTCAAATCTTGTGAGACATCTGCAGAAGGGTTTCTTTCCTACAATCTGTTCTCTTCCTGCTCCAGGATACATGGTATTAATTTAGGAATCACTACAGATCCTTAAATATAATGTCAGATAATCCTTATTATTTCTGTGTTTACTTGCAACAGTTTGGTAGAGCAATTGTCTGTTCGGACACATCAGCAGAAGCTGCAAGGTACGGATTCACAGCGCTTGACAGGACAGATGGCTTCCTTGTATTAGCAGTGGCATCTCTTGGGGATGAAATAGTTGAGGTTACTAGTCCACCAGAGGATACAAAGTCTTTAAAGGAAAGAAAGGTGGGAGTTAAAGGGTTAGGGAAAAAGAAAACCAATGAGTCGGAGCATATTGTTTGGAAAGATGATATCAAGGTGCCTTGTGGGAAGTTGGTCCCAACATCACCCGAACCAAAGGAAAGCATCCTCGATTTCAATGAGTATGCTGTCTATGATCCAAACCAGGTAACAACATTGTGTCAATATCCTACCTATAATGTCCTTTACTTCCTAGCATAATATGTATGAGAATGTCATTGCTAGTAATTGATATTGTAAATACAGGTTAAGATAAGCTTCTTGGTGGAAATCAAGTACATAGAGAAAGGTGTTGTGATGGAAGCAGCATAGTAAGGGAAAGAAAATAAACCATGGTGAACTGCTGAAGTTTATACATTACATGGGTGATGTTCATTATGTAGTGTCTTTTTTACTTGTTTTTTTTTGGTTGGAAGGAAGTTCCTTGGTGGATAGTTTTGGTGTTGTAGATATGTCCTACACGAGTTCTTCCCAAGGTTTGGAAGGCATTCACTAATGTCTTTTTGACGGAATGATTGATTTGTGTATGAAAAACTATCATAGTCGTTTATTGTATGTTTTAGTATTTGAGAATATGGCTTTTTTATCGGGTATTGAACTTTTGCAAAATGCACGGGATATCCTTAATATTTTAAGAATGCATCATGTACCCTTTAACTTTGTAAAAAATACACGATATAGCCTTACTGTGTAACGACATTAAATAATTGTTTACTCTTTCTTCTTTCTTTCATTTTCCTCTTTCTCCATGCATCCTCTTCTTCTCCTTCAATCCACTTTCTATCTTTCAATACAAAAGCTCTTAATTCATCTTCTTTTCTCTCAATTAACATTAGAGATGATAAATCTTATAAAAAAACCTAATCAAGAATCTCCTAACATGATCAGTAATCAAACATTTTACCAAAAAAAATATGGTAAGTTCAGAACAAAAGCCCCTAATTAAATCATTAAAATTTTCAAAAATCAAACCTTTAACCTACACAATTATCCATATTTCAAACGGAGCTCAAAAATTGATGTACAAGAAATTGGGAATCACAAGAAGTGAGGAGACGAAGGGACAAATGGAGAGTGTGAATGGAAGGTGGTTAGAGAAGAAGATAGTTTGTGGTTAATAGTATAAGTAGTAAGGGTATAAAGATAGTAATTAACACTGTCAGTAGTAAGGGTATACTGTGCACGTTTTTTAAAGTTCAAGGGTACATGGTGTATTTCTAAACCATTAAGGGTACCCCGTGCATTTTGCAAAAGTTTAGGGATACCCAGTGAAAAAGCTGCTAAGAATATAATAGATCATTTTCAACAATCTTTTGGTGGAATTATGTGGAGTGTGCTCTAGCTTTCTTATGTTCATACACACCATGTTCTTACTTGAATAAGTTGGATTGAAAAAGAGAACGAACCTTTGATCTAATGTGGGATGTCTATGTTCATGTTTGCTTTTTCCCGATATATGATCCCAACTAGTATGTGCTAGATTTGATCACATGTCTTACGATCTTAGGTATCACCCAAAATTTGAAAAAATTTTCAAATGTGTCATTCAATTCAAAGAAGAAAGAAAAGTAGATCATATGAGCTATGTGAGTTCAAAGCAACTACCTTTGCTTACATAACTGAAAATGATTGGTAAAATAACCAATACCTGTAATTGCAATGCAAATAATGCATAGAGTCAAACATTGGAAAAATTATTCTACACATAAAAATGGTCCCTTCACTAATAAAGAAAGTAAAGACTTTAATGACAAAGGGTAATTTGGTCATTGCAAAAGTCTTCAGCAACGGCGTGCTTACTGCGTGCAGTATATGTTTTATTGCAATATATGTTTTGGTTATAGATTAGTAGACATACCTTACTTTTTTATATGCAAGACTGCAAGAGTAACATGTGATTCTCATTGGTGTACTGTATCACTTTGGTGGCATGGGAGATCACTTGTGAGTTAATAACATTGATATTAGTGGGAATATTAGGACAAATACAGCAAAATGGTGCATCTTCATTGTTGTCTTATTGATTCCTGGGCATCAATGAGCTATGCCTTCGCTGTCGAAATTCAACTTCGAAACAAGTTCGAAAATTACATAAATTAATTTCCAATGAAATAGAATTCTCAATTGGACTTAATCCTATGGCATAGAATATTGAACGACTCCTTCCGTCCCATATTCTTTACTACTTTAAACTTGTTCGGACAAACCAATATTTGGTCAGAAAAATAGTTTGTCTATGGTGTAGGTTAAGAGAGTTAAGTAAAAAAGTTTACCAAAAATAGAAGTGGAACAAAGATTTTAAAATAAACAAAAATAGAGATCGCAGCAAAGAGGGAGTATAATATGAAGATAATAACTATTTATTAAATTGCTTGTTAAATTATTAAATTAAAAAAAAAAAAAAAAACATATTTGTTTGAGGTCAATTAATTTCAATTATTGTTCACCAGCCTTTTTCATTAGTTTAAGCTAATAATAAGGGAGACATGGAACATGCAACTAACCGAAAGTGGCATGTTGTTTGTTTTATGAATTGAATAAGATAGTTGAAATCAAACCTCCTTAGATCTTAATGTAATGACAAATTGCTCAATATGATTATATCAATTCCAAGAAAATGATGAACACAAAAGTCACACATTTGAGATTCCAAAGACTTGATTTTTCTCTAGTGTATTGAAATCATAGGCTAAATAGTAAATACACTTAAATAACCTTTGTGGAAGAATGAATTCAATTACTAGATCAAAGTTACAGCAAAAGTATTACCCCAAGCATCTTTTGATGGGGTTTTTTGGGTATTAAGCCAGAATTGTTGGCTTCTAATTTGGGTATAAGTGGAAAAAAAATATGATCAATAAAATTGACAAAAAGGGGACTACAGCATCCAGAAGGTGTATTAACGATGAATCACCACGGGAGGGAACTTGAATTTGTTGGAGACGAATGGTACTGCACGAGGCCTCTCTACCAAATCACGATAGAGGTCATACTCGGCCAAGTAATCGTGTAAGGTGAGCTCAGCCTTTTGATTGGTGTGGTAATGATGCTTAGCATCAGTTGATTTCCCAAATCCAAACAGGCTAACTTGATCACAAATTCCAAGTGACAGCATCACAGCTTGCATACCAGACGAGTAATGGAACATTGAGCCATCATGGGCAGTGTTCCATTGATCAAGAGTCTTGTTCGGAGCATCTGCAAACCGTTTCAAAGAGTAGTACTTTACAATCCAAGCACACAACTTATCAAACCGAGGATCAGTGACAATCAAGGGCGCCTTATGAGACGAGTTGCACGCTACATAGTCTAGAAACTGAGCCGGTTGACACATGTACATGACAATTGGGGTTTTAGACCCATATGGGTGACAAAAACAATCATCTCTTCTTGCACAAAGATGCAAGATGTTACTATTTACAAACGAAATACTCGTTTTTGAACCAACATTCCTTTGGAATGATTCAATTCTAGCATTGTTCAACCGAATCACAGCTTCATGACCATCAATCAATCCACCATACTCTTTACTCAACAAAATCCCACTATTTCCAACCACAGCACAAGATGAATACTTCCTTTTCTCACCTACAAACACCCCATTATGCTTATCAATAGGAACCTTCACAACATCAACTAAATCCTCCATTATATCAGCTTTAAACCTCTTCTTCCTAGACCAATCCCCCAAAGACCTCCTAAACTTCAACCAAACCTTAGAAGGCTCCAATGACCCGCCATTAACCGGCACCCCCCTCGACGTCCTAGCTCGAATCCCACTCCCACTACCAAAGAACCTACGCCACGTGGCGAAGGTCCGAAGCCGGGGATTATTCCCCAAATGACCCTCCAACAATTCCTCAATTTCCTTCCTCAATTTAGGTTCACCCACATCAACTTCAGCCAATTTGATCAAAGTAGAGTTAAAAACAGGCAAATCCAAATTCCCCACATCAACATTAACAACCCTATAATCCACTTCACCATAAATGGACCCAAACCCATTTCTAATTGCAACCCTACACCCAAAAGTTGCAACCACAACAATGAACAACAACAAACTAAACATTGGTCTAACCGACCTTTTCATGGGTGAAGATGAAAAGGTGGTGTTTGTTGGACCAACTATTTTATTATATGCTATAGTTTTTGGTGAAACATTATTATTATTACTAATATAATTTGAATAGATCCCAAAAATGGGTTTTGAAACATACACTTCATCTTCACTTTCTACCATTCAACTACCCCAACAAACAAAAAAGATTAAATCTTTTTTACTATAAGCTTAATTTAGCTTTGAATAAGGCACAAAGATTGAATCTTTATGTAAATATAAGCAGAAAAATCATGCTAAACTACAAAATAGTGTACCATTAATGCAAAAAAATTTAAAGCAAGTAATAAAAATTGAAGCTTGAAGAAAAAGAGAGTAAAAAAAAAAGGAAATAATATTACATACTGATTTAAAAGCAAGATTATTGCAGAAGTTGAGTTGAATGTTGAAATGAAGGCTAGATTTTTGGAAGCGTTTGGGAGAAGAGAGAAAGGGCGGAAAATGGGGTGCTTCTGAAATGAATCACAAAATTAGTGGGGTGTTTGTATATTTCAACATTAAGTAATAAGACTATTATTATATTTGAAGGAGATTTAATTTGTTTCTGCTTAATTAATTAAATAAAGTCTTGATTATTACATAAGGATTAGTGGGAATGTGGGATTACTACACTTCATGTAATCATGTGCAGTTTCTATTATTATATATTTATATGGTTGAAAAATCGTAGTCGTGGTTTGCTTTAAAAAAGAAAATTGATATTGAGATGCTTAGTAAAAAGTGAAATTAAACTAATTGTTAGTTTATGTAAACTCGTTTGCTTAAAGTGATTTTTATTAGTCATATTTATAAGGAGTGTTACAGTTAATCTAATAAAATTAGGCATATATCTACTTTACATAGCATATTTAATTCTAATTTTTAATTTTGCAAAGATAATATCATCAACCTATGATGAGTAGAATATTGGATAAATATTATATCTCTATCAATAACATTAATCGACAAAAATAAAGATTTTATTATTTATAAAAGCTTCTTTATCTATAACATTTTTATCATTAAATAGTTAGATTTATTTCTTACTCTGTATTTTTTCACATAAGGTATGTTCACAATTGAACCATTAAATTTCAATTTATAATACAATAATATATTATATTAGGTAATTTATTACGGATTTACGGAGGAATATTATATGATAATGCAAGTCATGCAACATATATTATATGAAGTGTCGGTAAAAGAAACGCTAACAATTTTGAGCATATGATCAACTGGTAATTAAAATTGAGATCATCATTATCCAAGCAAATAGGCATTAATGCATTACAATGTACGTAGTAATGTAGTATCATTATTATACTCGTAGATTATAAAATACTGTCTCCTTGAAAGAGGAGTCATGTAAAATGTGTTACAGGAATCCTAACAAAGTTCAATTTGAGCATTATTAACGATCCTACCAAACTCTATGTCACGTAGGATGGATGGGACTAATTACCTAATTGGAAGTTGAAGGTTTTTTTTTTTTTCCAAGGCTCTTAGCAAATACAACAAATGATTGTACCAATCATACAGCGGAGGGTGTGAGGGTGAATAAAGTTCGGATGGTTAAAGTTTTTCCTCTAATTTAAAGAAGAATTTTGGATTTATTTATATCACTGGCACTTGTAAGCTTGTAACTTACTGGTTTTTTAAACACCTAATAAAAATATTTTATTACTTTTCGTAAATAAACTTTAAATTTTATTGTTGAAAATTTAGTAAGGGCAAAAAATAATGGAGATTGATTAACAATAAGGCAATTAGACAAAATTTGTTTTATATCTTCTTTGTTCCTAAGGTTTGCTCTACTCCATCGTGATTGTCCTAGCAAGGTTGCTCACAAAAAAATCAACAACGATCAGATAACTCTTTTATACTCTCATTGGACAATCTTGTATGATTCTATTCTTTTACATAACTATTTTGTTGTCAATGTCGAAGATAAGTGAAAACCAATAACACAAACCTTGAGAAGTACGGAATAGTTGGAATGAGTAATGAAAAACCGCTCAACTAATGTAAAATTTCACTTGAATCTTCCTTGGCCATTCATTCTTTCATTGAAGGTCTTGATTGTTACAAAGACTTAAATTTTCTCTAGTCATTCTGATTCTTTCATTGAAGACGTTGATTGTTACAAAGACGCAAGACAATTCATTAGGTTTGCCCGAGATTCCATTTAAAAAAGGACAAATGAAAGGGAAGATGTAGCCGAAACTTCTGATGTTAAACTTTGATTAATTAATAAATACTCAGAGCATCTAAATCACATCACTTGAAGTAGTGGAACTTTATTTCTTGGTTTGCGTGTCATGGGGGTTTGGTTAGGGTAGTATGTCAACGCTCAACATTATACATGCAAACTAATCTTTTTTTAGGGAAGAACCTTAATGAAATTTTTCTTTAAGTTGTCACTATCATGAATTAATCAAGAATTTTTATTTTTTAAGCATAGGAGAAGAATATTTTACAAATGATACTTCAATGACTATTTAATACATATCTGAATATTGAAAATCACATATTATGAGTTCATCCTTCATGGACTAAAGCAAAAGTTCAGTAAACAAATCCAGAGTGTGACGAATAGAATCATTGGTTGAAGTTTTCTTTCCGATTCTATGAATCTTAAGATGAACACTCCATATTAGTTATAGAATAAGCTATTAATTTAAGGTGTAAACATATACACTAGAGTTTTTTCTTTTCGTTTTTTTTTTTAATTTTTTGCTATAGAGCCACAAAGGCAATGATGAGAATTGATTTCAAAACCTCGTAAGATTAGAAGAGAAGCTCTAGCAAATTGAGCTATCCGCCATTCTCACACTAGAACTTAATTACAAATTCAATTATTCCGTAGCTTAGATAAGTTAGATTGGTTCACTAAAAGGACGACCAAATCTTTTCCAAAAATGAAGCATAGGGCCTTTTAGAGCACCATCTAATGACTAATGGTGATATACTAATAATTTTTAAAAAAAAAAAAAGGGTTCTTCATGAGTAAACCTTTTTTTGTGTTCTTACTTTTAAAGGATAAGATTAGAGCATAAATGTGCTCGTAGTCGAAGGTCCCGCTGAGAAAAGGGATATATGCATGTGGAGAAAGGGATAAAAAGGAGATCACTGAAATCTTTGCATCTCTCAAATTAGATTACTTAATGAGTTTGCATTTAATTCATTTTTCCTTATTCTTCTCTATAAACTGCCTGCCAAAGTACTTATAAGGAGGCTTCAGAAGTACTCCGTACGTGATAAGAAGAGCAGAGAAGCCAGCATATAAGGCGCCAATAATGGAAATATGAAGTTAAAACAAGCCAACACTTCTTCAACGATTGATTGTGTCATGCATTCTTAGACTATCGTCCATAAATTAATACTACGTATTTTGATTTGTCTACGTTAGCACATCACTTATGAGTTATGAGGTGTTGGGGAGATCATTCTAATTGCATGCGATTACGGTATCTTAAATTTCATTTTATATTTCTAGCCCCACCTCCCTTGCATTGGGCTTGGTAGTCCACCATACTTATTACTTAAGCTCATGATCAACTATACCTAAACCTTTTTGCAGCACTCGCATAACACTAATCACCTCCTCTATACTGCCATTATTTTTGAGTAATTTTCAGTACAACCAAAAATAATCAGTGCTATAACCTGCTTCTTGAAAGTTACACTGTTATAGCACGAATCATGTGTACAAGCCAACTTAAGCGTCTAGCCATCCAGTAAACTGTAATCTTAGACTCCTACATCTAGGTTAGGAAACAAAAAGACTAATGCTTCCTTAATGAGTTTTGCAGGGAAGAAGGCGTACCAGCGTACCACTAGCCTTCATGAACTTGATTTTTCACATTGTAGATTTGCAGCCTTTTATCCCTTAGCAATGTGCTGTGTGAATATGAGAATACACTTTTAAACCACAGCTACAACATAGGCATTCCAAGCATCTTGCTGCTGGAAACTTGTGACCTCTTCATATTTATCGTCCCGTGAGTTGCCAAATCCCCGAGTGCTTCTGTTTCTCTCAGTGTCCGGCATCTCTCTCATCCAAAAGTGGATAGACTTATATCCAGCTTCTTCCAAACAGTCCCTTATTTCAGGCAATGACCACCTGGAATGAATAAGAAAAATTAGGCCATGATCAACCTTTTCATTGGATTGAAGAGCAAGTTGAAGAGAGAGGAAATGACTTACAGCCTCCAACTATATGAAAAGGCATTGCGAATTTTCATCTGTGGTTTGTACAGTTGATAATGAAGACTAATCCTGGTCTTTCTCTGTATAACATCAAATTCTGCTTGCTCCCAAGTGTACTGTACATGATACAATATAAAGAGTAAGATCCCAACATTTCACTCGCTGTAGTAGAAAATAAAATATAAATGGGATATCAACCTTGACATATAGGCAAAGTAAAAATGAAATACTAAACTCAATTAAGATAGCTACTCCTAATAAAAGATCAGTCAAGTCTTAACACTCACACCTCTTAAGTCTCTCCAAATTAGGAATATACATCTAATCTGAACGTAATTATAACCTTATTACGGCAGCATGTTTATGTATATACACAAAACATCAAAATAAAAGGAGTTTGATGTGTGCATTACCAAGGTCATTTCCTTTTGGACGAACAGACTAAACTAAAGTGAAAAGGTCAACCAAACAAAAATGAGCGTAAATGAAAAACTGGATGTTTAGCCTAAATGAAGCCAGAAAGCCTAAAGACTGCTTGTCTGAGAAAATGCACAGCATTACATCTCTTTCAAATTTATTGCATACCGGTGCTATTAACCAAAATGCAAAGTTGGAAAATTCTTGCACAGTTGAAATCCAACATGTGTTCTGTAAAACATACCGTAAAATTGGGAAATTTCCTCGATAGTTTTATTTCGTGCTCAGATGAAGTACCCCCATACAAATCCATGACAAATATACCCCCTTTCTTGGACAAAGCATCACGAGCATGCTTGAAATATGCCACGAGCTCCTTGCGCTTATGTAAGCAACAACAACTATAATTAAAAGCACACACTATATCCCTTCCAGGCAAAGAGAAATCCTTCTTTAAATTTCCACCACCAACAGAAGCTGCCAGTCCCAGAGAAGTGTCTGCAGGAATGTTTAGTGTGGCATCTACGTTCTCTTGAATAGTCATTTTCTGCATGAGATCCTCGGGATTCGATTTGACAAGGGTAGCTTCAAGAGGCTGCAAAACATTTCCATGAAATAGAAAGATCATGGAACTGATGTCACTGCCTACTTTGTTGACATTGTTTTCCAGACACCAATTGAGTGCGTCAAGGTCAAAATCTACACCAATAGCAGTCCTCCGAGGGTCAGTACGAAGCCATTCTGTACTGCCAAAAGCATTGCATAATACTTAGATTAGATGATCATATAGAAAATTTTGAAGACATTTGAAGCAGCTAAGGCACATATCAAATATCATATATATGTTATTCAGGCTCTTCATTCACCTCAAACACCCATGGTGCAGACACTTCAACATGGGTACTGACACTTGAATTTGGAGCAAAATCATTGGACCAGGTAAGACACTTGTACTGTTGTACATATTCCCTTGTTTGACACAAGTACTCAAGTAGATATCACTTTAGAATACAATTGACCACTCTTTCAACAGAAAACTAAGAAGAAAGCAAACAACCTGTTTGATACTACTTATGGGATAGTAAATAACAGAAATGGTCACTGATTTAATGTGCAATTCAGAGTGAAATGTGAAGAATCGAATGTTGCCCAAGGTATTGCATTATAACTCACACTCTCACAATCTGCATTTTCTTACCCTTTCAGCAATCATTACTACCAAATCGATATTCAAGAAGAAAAGCGCATATTTGCAGGTTGGAAAGCAATAATATGAATATCCACATTAAGACTTTCAACACCAAATTACAGAAATATTGTCAACAATCCCTATGATAAATGATAACAAGCCAAACAGATCATTACAGTTACGCCTAGGAATTTGTTCACTGTGATTCTTCGGAAAAGTGCAGAATTCAATATTTGTAAACCATGTTAGCACTCTAACCATACGCCTCACTTCATGCAACACATACAAATGAAAGAATTTTATACTCAACCATTAAAAAGATCACCAAACTCCCTCCAACATGGTTTGCATCCCAAGAACCATAATCCATAAAATGCCCCGGGCATATCAAGCATGCAAGCACAAACAAAATGTAATAGACTAACTTAGGGATGGGCAATATTGGTAGTCTAGTATTATTAGGTTATGGTCTTTAGCTTTAGTATATATAAGGAGAGGGAGAAAAGGAAGAGGGTAGGCAGAACTTTGTAAGGGAAATCTTGAGAGAGTTATGGCCTAAAGTCATTGTTAGAGAGTAACAACCTAAAGTTATCGAGAGAGTGATAGTCTTAAGCTATTAGCCTATTATTTGGATGCAATTAATCAATCAAACATTTCACTTTTCTACCATTTTTTCGTTGTCTTAATTGTACCTTCTAATCTGAAAATTCAGTCTATTAGTGTCAAATCAGTCAGTCCAAATCACTCCTTTACACCAAACAACAACAAAATCAAAGCCTTAATCCCAAAACAATGGGGTCGGCTGCGTGGACCATTAACTTATCATTCACAAAAAAGATTAATTCTCCATTCCAATGTTACGCAATTCGTCCAATATGGGCCAAAAAGAGCCCAAAACCAACCATAATTCGCTCATCTCAATTCTCAATTCACACGGTATTTAGCAAAGTAGGTAACTAACACTGCTCCATTCATTCCTACTATCAAATATCAGACATAGAATACAATACTACCAATAAAGAGATATTATGGGTCCGTTTGGTAGGGCATTTTCTCATTTTACGTCGTTTGGTTTGAAGTAAAATATTAATATGTAGAACTTGGGGTGGAAAATGGTATTACGCCATGTTGAAAACATTTTCCCCCAAAATTGGGAGATAAACATTTTCCATCACACTTGGAAGGAAAACACTTTTACTAACAATTGAAATACTTGATTTTTCATCCAACCAAACAATGAAAAATGCTTAAAATATAAAATCATTTTACATGCAACCAAACAATGGAAATTCTTTATGAAAATGGTTTTTCCAATGTAAAAGGTTTTTCATGGAGAACTATTTTCATCCGAAAATGTTTTACACTCTACCAAACAGACCCTATGTATGAGTATTAAAAAAATAGTTTTTGCAAGCAAAGAAAATGTTTACGGAGGTAGTATACATAATGTGAAAAGGCCAACAAAGACACATTTCAATTTTCACACTAGACACATTCAATGATCTCAATGTAGCCACAGAATCTATGTAGACATTATATCAAAGCTTAAAATGCATCCAACAAACCTGAAACTACTTGTTCATTTACTTATTATAATGTAAACATATAATGATATAATAGTTCAAATAGTAAAAATGATAACTTTAGTAATACAATCAACAAATTGACATAATAAAAAGGCAATACCTAAGAAGAGCAGTGCCACAAAAATCTTCCTGCAAATGAAGAGGAGCTCTTCCACCAACATACATCAAGAAAAACTTCTGCAAATAGCTTATATCCCCTTTTGGTGACTACAAAAAAAAAAAACCAATTAAAATTACCAAAAATAAAAAAAATAAAAAAAAATAATAAAATTAAATAATGGGTTATTGGAAAAATCAATACTTGAACAGATTGCTGATAAAGGGAGAATTTAGAAGGAATTGAATCATCTGTTTTGAAGGTGTGATTTTCTGGAGTACATTCTTGAGTTTGTTCATCTTCTTCATCTTCATCTTCTTCAGAATTGGAGAGCGAAAGAGAGGAAGGTGGGTATTGGTCTTCATCTTGTTGGGGAAAATGAGAGTGTCTTTGACGAGATGAAGGTTTTTGTTGATGTTTTTGCTTTTTGCTGTTTTTCCCCATTTTTTGGCTGAGTTGTAAAAGGGTTTTGTGTAGGGTGAAGGGGTGAAGTAGTTAATTTGATAGTTAATTTTGCGGTTGATTGGGTTTAATTTGTGTCGGGTTTTGGTTCTACGGTTCTACCACAAGGTCACCTGAAATCCAGAGTAAAATTTGAATCACTCGAACTATTCGTCATTCGGTTATTCTCAATGGTGGTTCAATAGAGAGGTTGACTAATTGATTGTATAATATATAATCTATAGTAGTTATTTTAATTGATGTAGTAATAAAAAGGTTGAAAATTGTTAAACAAACATTCAAACCTTACCTTTTTCCCCTCAAGCTGGTTTGAAAGACATTAAACATGAATTTTTCCAAAAACATTGAAAGATAGGGTACTCTAGAGAAAATTGTTGAAAATTGTTCCATGTATAGTTTTCACACTTAAAAAATTGTAATACTCTAAAACTAAAGTAAATAACAAGGAAGAAGATAAACTCTATAAACATAGCCCTACGGTTGCCAATCTATATTACTAAATGGCGATTATTGGAAAGGAAAACACTTCGTAGTTGACTACGAATATGTTGATCAACTAAATGTTAGACACAATTACAAGTAATATATTTCAAGGTATTATGTACTCCACAAAGATTTATCAAGTGAGATCTAAAAACCGAATGGAGTACATTTTTTTGTATTGTCCAATGTCCATTTTATGATATAGGATCAAAGTGTTTCAATATCATTATCCCTCCCAACAAATTCAACAAACTGTAAAAATGTCATCTTGAAAAACTTAAAACTTGCATTATTCCTTGAACTTGGCAACCATTCCAGGCTAAATCTTACTTGTAGCCGAAAACCAAATGCAGTCACAAAAACCTAACCAATGGCAAGATCTTTCCACAAGGGTACAGGATATTTATTGAATAGTTGTCAAAACATTGAAGATTTGATACATGACAAGGTAGAAACAGAGGTCAAATGAAATAAAACACGGCAAAACAGGGGTAAATACATCCCATTTCACATCAACTGAACTTGGCTGTGGACAAACAGATGTCCATGGAGCTAACTTTATCAAAAAGACTACTTCAACATTGAACTGATTTCTGAACCTTTTCATTAAAGGAAGAAGAATTGACATCGAACACATTATACACCTACAAGATCCAGTATGATCAAATCCTAACAGCTAATTGGCCAATAACCAAAAATTATGCTTATAAGACTCCTGTAGCATGAATGCCGTAAACTTGGTATGAAATCACTGGGCCAGTATGCCAGAATTTGAGCTTTGAATCACAGCAACAACTCAACCGATTGCCACGTGGTTTATAGTTTGTATGACACCTAATTAAGTGACTATGCAGCAACTGCTTCCTTTTCTGCTTTTTCTGCAATTTTTTTGGCCTGCTTCTCAACTGATGGTGCTTTTGGCTTTGAAATTCCTTGGATGTTGGTTATTCTTAACCTAGTCAACTCCTGCACACCCATTCTAATTAGCAACAATTTTACCACTTTGCAACAGGAGGTAAGTAATGCCAGGAATTTCAATTTTACCTGTCTGTGACCTTTGGTCCTACGATAGTTCTTTCTCCGCTTCTTCTTAAATATGATTACCTTGGCATCTAAAGCCTGAAAATGAAGAGGAGACACAGATTTACTATGAGCAATTACAATCAAAAACTTTACAAGTAATTCAAAAGTTTTATTCCTGCATAAACAGCTTTCAAAATTTAGACAATGACTACATAAAATCCATGTTATCAGGAATAATGTTTCGGTGCACTAAACTAATTTTTCATCAAAACTCTCTATGCAGTATTCACAACTTAGTCACTCCTGAAAAACATTCAATGGCTCGTATTCCTTCTCACACAAATATGTATCATTTGAATGGGCAAAATATTCTATGCAGTATGCACCAGTTGGTCGCTCATGAAAAACATAATTCCACTTCTTACTAAAGGTGTCCGGAGCTTGCTATCAAGTATCAACTACCATATTAGCGAAACATGAGATCATATGAAGACAGCTTAGTGATTTACAGTTTCACACTGCATAGATAACCTGACAAAGAAGCCTTCTCTCATAAAAACTAATGTTATTGAGAAAACCAAACATTGATACAGAGAAGCCATTAATAAAAAAGGTAGAAAATGATTGCTCAGAACTTACATGTTCCTCCACAACAGCCTGAACTGCTACATCAGGCAATATAGGCCTCCCAATCATGGTTTCAGTTAGTGAACCCGCCATCAAGACCTTGTTTAAGACCAACTGCAAAACACCAAAACAATGGATAACAAATCTAAGTTCCTCATAAAAATTAGTTGTGGTAAATAACTTAATGAATTAAGAAACAAGATACTAAAACATCTATCACATCCATACATCAATGTAAAAAAACAAGAGAGACATGTTTATTACATACATTATATGTGTCATTTTTAGGCATAGCAGCTACAAGTTCATCATGAGAGTGCAACGCATGTCACTCGTAAAATTCTACATAATCTCAATGTCAGAGGAAGCTTGCTAAAACAAACGCCCTTACCCAAATTAAACTCTTCGGGAATACTTCCACTAACTTCGAAACTATGGACTTCCAATAAGAACAAGTTTTCATAAAATACTACCTATGTTTCCAATTAATTGTAACACTTGAACATTTTGTGTGAGACATAAATTATTCAAATGTTGCAATTAATTAATTACAGAGGTAGTATTTGAATGCATCAAATTAGGGCTATAAAGACACCAAAGGATAATTCAGGAAACTGATTGCTTACGGTAGTAAGTCAAGATCAATACCAATGTAAAAGTAATAAAACCAACCACAAATCCAGCCTAGTAGCCTACTTGCCAGCAAGAGTTCCTCATGCCCTTCCAAGTGTGCAGCAACTCAAGGACCTCAGTGCTTGCTTACTATATTGATCAAAGCTGCCATCCAAATGGAACTTAAAGAATCTCCACATAACTACAAATAAGGTGAAACACCATCACTATCCCTCCAAAGGGCTCCATCCAAAGGGAACTTAAGACCCTCCACATAACAACAAATAAAGTACTATCAACAAAATGAGCAGCCTCACTATGCTTCCAAAGGCTTCCACCCATATTTTGAAGCTTTGAATCATATTTTTATTTACACCCACATATTCAGACATCAGTAGCCTTCATTGCCTAATATATTACACTGCCAAGTTTAACAGGAAGTAGAGTACCCTTGCGACACATATTTGGGGAAAAAATTATTTGCTTCTTACCCAACCTACAGTTACCAAACTAAAACGTTGCAGGTCGTTTTAGAAGCTTGCATACATAATTCATTCTGCTTGCTTAACGATTCAAATCTAATCCAACATCTTCCAACTTTTCAAGTTAACCATTCTGATAATCCTCAAGTATGAAATAGGTGCTAATACAGATATTATGGAGCTCTAAGTCTAATTTCCGGTGGTAAGGACAACATACAAATCAAATTGTCCAAAAAAAAAAAATTAGCACCGTTCAGAGCCACAATCAATAACAAAGAACCCTACAACTGCCAATATATCAACTCCGACAATATCACCATCCACTCAACTAACCAACCTAGCCATTTTGATCATTCCACTCGGTCGCATTACGGATCAAAAGCAATCACCTTTAGTAATCCAACGATAACCAACAACATACAAAACAATTAATGCAGATCCTAGCATCATTCCAAACCACACATTTCCAACAAACAATCCTACATTGTAATCTAAAATCCATTTCCACTCAAATTCATGCACAAATCACCAACCAATCCTATGATCATAAAAAACCAAATTAAGCAAACAATAAAATTACCTTATCATTGACTTCACAATACTTGAGCTTCTCCACATAAATACAATCCCCATTACTCACCTTAAACTGATGCGACCCCACCTACACACAAAACCACAAATCAAATCAAATCAAAAACCCTAATTTAACCCTAAACCCCCAAATTTCAATCCAAAAATCCCCAAAATCAAAAAATCAAAATCAAACCTGAATAACAGCGAAAGCGGGTTTATACCCTTTAAAAACCCGTTCACCGGTCTTAAGTGGTTCAACAACCTTATACCCAATATCAGCAGCTTCTTGAATTTTATCCTTATTATAATACGATCTATCAGAGAAATTCGCTGGTTCATTTGATACTTCAGCTAATTGTTGTTCGTCTTCTTCATCACTCGAATAATCTTCCTCTTCTTCGTTTTCGTCGTCTTCATCGTCGTCTTCGACGTTTTCGTCGTGGTCAATGTATTCGTCGTCGATGAATTTAGGGTTTTTAGATGTTTTGGCGCGTGAAGAGAAGGTGCGAAGGAGGAGCGATTGAGGGGTGAATTGAGGAGAGAGAGATTTGGGGATTTGGTGAAGGGAAGTTAGGGTTTTGAGGGAGTGAAATGAGGAAGGTTTAGAGGTGAGGAAGGTGGATGAATGGCGTTTGAGGAGAGTGAAGTATCGCCTTGACGCCATTGTTAAATGGAGTTTCAGTAAAAGAGTGAAGTGTTTTTTTGTTGTTGTAGAAATTTGTTGGAAAGAAGATGGTGATGTTTTAGGGTTTAGGCCGTTGAGCCTTGAGACGTTGGGCCAAAGAGAAGATGTAGCTTGTGTGTTATTTGAAAATCGGGTACTTGGTTAAGTTTAGGTAGTTATTGGCTGATCGGCTCACACTAAAGATGGGGGCATAGCCGCATAGGATGTGTTGGGACTCGGAACCTGGGTTGCACTGAGTTGGGAGTGGGGACAAAAATGAATGTGGATACAGGAATTGAAAAAGGCAAGTTTAAAAAATAATGTTAACGGGTATGTCCAATTATAATACGAAGAATATGAATCGTCTCAATACGGGGACGAATTGGGTTCGAGGACAGCTACTCATCGTAAGTACTCATGCTACATAGCTCAGGACAACACATGTACCTAGAGTGTGATTCTCATGCTATAGCAAGTCGTTGCTAAAATGGGCCATTGAAAATTCAACATGTGTCAGCAAAAGAAATTTTACACCTCCATAATATATATTGTTTGATGTCAAGACAATTAGTCGAATTATTTAGCTTTCACAAGCCGGCCATCCATTGCACTAAAAATGTTTAGCAATCGGATACATATTCTTTTAAATCAATCCTTGAAATAGAGAAGTTGACACGTGTTAGCTAGCCAAATAAAATGCTAATTATCCTTTTCTAGTCATGAGAATTGTTCAATCTTGTTTGTCTTTGTAGCAAGTCACAAAATACAATTTGTTCCATTTCCTCTACACAAGTTTGTTGTTATTCATGATTTTTAGCCACTAATAAAACTTTAGATCTCTCAAGCTTCTTTTCAATTCTTCCTAAGAATATCATTAAGAAGTTTTAGTCAAATCATTATTCTCCGAATGCCCTTGGTTGGCCCTCTCTAGGGCGTTGACCAGTCAGAAAGTGAAGCTTGTATTTCTATTAAGAAATTCAGTGATGATTGGTTTAGTTCTAACTTTAGAGATTTTGAATTTTCTAGTTTAATCCCCACAATTGTTTCACATTCTTCTATAACTTCTAATCAACTTTATTGAATCCCTCTTCCTAGAGGACTTTCTAAGCTAAGGCCTTGTTCTCCTCAACTTATTTTTGCTGACCTGAACTTATTTTTGCTGAAATCACTAACAATTTATTAAGGATTGAAACTGATTTTTGCTGAACTAAACTTATTTTTGCTGAAAATAAGTAAAAATAAGACGAGGAGAACAGGGCCTAAATATTAATGGATCTTTATTAGATAACAACAACAATATATTAGGTTTATCATTAGAAATCATATAGGTGATCATATCATGCCAAGAGTTAACGCTGTTCTTGAAAATGCCTCTATTTGTGGAGCTCAAGCCCAAGTTCTTATAACATTGAAATTTGGTTATTGGAGGAGACATCTTGTTAGTAATCAATTCTTATGAATCTGTAACACTTTTTTAATGTTTGCTCAAACAATAAAATTGTCTTTCTATTAGCATCTACCAAGATTAATTAGGTTTAAATTTATTTAGGATATAAAATCTAAGTAATTAAAACAAACTCATGAGTCATGAATCACGAGATATAAGTATAGGACAAGGATATCGTGGGATCAATTCCTACTCGCATTAGGGCCTGATTACTTCAACTGAAAACAGCTAAACTGAAGTAAGTTGAATTGAATTGATTGAAGCTGAACTGAACATAACTAATTGGAGCTGAACTGAAAGTTTTTATTATGGATTCATGATTTTTAATTATGGATTATTGATTTCTAACTATTGATTTATTGATTATTTATTTTTTACTATTGGTTATTGATTTGTAGCTATTGACTTTTAATTATGATTATTGATTTTTGACTACTGATTATAAATGATTTTTAACCATGGGGTAATGACATAGTAATAATTTTGATATTAATCCACTAATAATATTAAACAAAAAAGTTCATTATTGGTAGTTTATATTTTATAAAATAAAAATCAGTAATATATCCTCTTTTTTTTGAATCGTAATCCACTTATGTCGTATAATAATATTTTTTGTAAATAATATTTCACTTATATTTTTATTTCATTTGCTTTATGGTAGTTTCATAATATATTTTTCATGAAAATTATAAACTAATATATATATATGAAACACAAAAAATGATGATTAATGTATCATAAANCTAACAATTTATTAAGGATTGAAACTGATTTTTGCTGAACTAAACTTATTTTTGCTGAAAATAAGTAAAAATAAGACGAGGAGAACAGGGCCTAAATATTAATGGATCTTTATTAGATAACAACAACAATATATTAGGTTTATCATTAGAAATCATATAGGTGATCATATCATGCCAAGAGTTAACGCTGTTCTTGAAAATGCCTCTATTTGTGGAGCTCAAGCCCAAGTTCTTATAACATTGAAATTTGGTTATTGGAGGAGACATCTTGTTAGTAATCAATTCTTATGAATCTGTAACACTTTTTTAATGTTTGCTCAAACAATAAAATTGTCTTTCTATTAGCATCTACCAAGATTAATTAGGTTTAAATTTATTTAGGATATAAAATCTAAGTAATTAAAACAAACTCATGAGTCATGAATCACGAGATATAAGTATAGGACAAGGATATCGTGGGATCAATTCCTACTCGCATTAGGGCCTGATTACTTCAACTGAAAACAGCTAAACTGAAGTAAGTTGAATTGAATTGATTGAAGCTGAACTGAACATAACTAATTGGAGCTGAACTGAAAGTTTTTATTATGGATTCATGATTTTTAATTATGGATTATTGATTTCTAACTATTGATTTATTGATTATTTATTTTTTACTATTGGTTATTGATTTGTAGCTATTGACTTTTAATTATGATTATTGATTTTTGACTACTGATTATAAATGATTTTTAACCATGGGGTAATGACATAGTAATAATTTTGATATTAATCCACTAATAATATTAAACAAAAAAGTTCATTATTGGTAGTTTATATTTTATAAAATAAAAATCAGTAATATATCCTCTTTTTTTTGAATCGTAATCCACTTATGTCGTATAATAATATTTTTTGTAAATAATATTTCACTTATATTTTTATTTCATTTGCTTTATGGTAGTTTCATAATATATTTTTCATGAAAATTATAAACTAATATATATATATGAAACACAAAAAATGATGATTAATGTATCATAAATATATTATGAACACACTAACCATGTTATGAACAAACAATCTTAGGAACAAATTAATTAGGAAAATAATAATTAGCAAAAGAAAAACTGAACTGAAAAGAGTTAAACTGATTGAAGCTGAATTAAATATAACCGATTGCAATTGAAGTGAAGTGATATTTTGAGGTGATTGAAGCTAAATTGAATTTAACTTATTACAATGGAATTGAAGTGATTTTGAGGTGAAGTAAACAGACGCTCAAGAGCCACGAAAGAAGCTGGCCAAAACCAACCAAGCTTTCAAATACTAGTCGTATCTCAGCCACCATTCAACTCATAATTGATCTTTTACCCACCACAAAGGGTGCGCGTTGCGCACTTGTTAAAAACACATCATTTCCTCCAACTTGCCACTTTCTTCGTCTTTCTCACGCGTCACCTTCCTTTGAATCTTCTTCTTCTTCTTCCTCAATTTCCCCAATTCATCCCCAAATTCCCCAATTTTCTCTCTCCTAGGGCTTTTTTAATAAATTACTTCCGATCAAGCGATCATTCCTCTCTTTTATGATTCCCTAACCCTAAATCAACCAATCAGAAACCCTAATTTCACCCCCAAATTCATCGATTGACCAAAAAACAAAAAACAAAAATTAAAAAATAATGTACAGTAATTTCAAAGAACAAGCGATCGAGTACGTAAAACAAGCAGTTCAAGAAGACAATGGTGGAAACTACGCGAAAGCCTTTCCTCTTTACATGAACGCATTAGAGTATTTCAAAACTCATTTGAAGTACGAAAAAAACCCTAAAATTCGCGAAGCTATTACGCAGAAATTCACCGAGTATCTCCGAAGAGCCGAGGAGATTCGGACTGTTCTAGATGAAGGTGGCGGGTCGGGCCCCACTTCGAATGGTGGCGATGGGGCTGTGGCGGCCCGGCCCAAGCCCAAATCGAAGGATGGAGAGAAGGATGGTGAGGATGCGGAGCAGACGAAGCTGAGGTCGGGGCTTAATTCGGCAATTGTTCGAGAAAAGCCGAATGTGAAGTGGAATTATGTTGCTGGTTTAGAGAGTGCTAAGCAGGCTTTGCAGGAGGCTGTTATTTTGCCTGTTAAATTCCCTCAGTTTTTCACTGGTTAGTTGGTTTCATTTTGTTTTCGTGTTTTCGTCTTACTTTTCAATTTGTGGTTGATAATTAATGTTTGTTTGTAAATTGAGGATGTTTGATTGTTTGTTTAGTGTAATATGTTTATAATTTAGGGTGTTGGTTTGATCAAAGTTGACAATTTTGTTGGTTTGGCTAGTATCATCAGATTAGTTGGTTTTCCTAATTTGTTGTAAATTAATTTATGTAGATTGAGTTGATTGTGATTAGTGATCGTGTTATCGAGATCAGGGATGCTAGATTGTATGTAGGTAGTCTTTAGTATGACTATTAGCTTGATGATGAGAGAGTGAAGCTGTGAGAAATAGCTAAATTGGTCAGAGCTTTCCACGNCTTTAGTATGACTATTAGCTTTCCACAGGTTCCTTGACTCTAGGAGATCATGTGACCCATTCTAGATAGTTCCAATGATGATGAATTTAGATTTTGTTTAAATTGTGCTTTAGATAGTTCTTTTATGTTGAGGTGGTGGCGTTTTTCCAAATTAATCGGATGAATCGGATAGGCTTATTAGCTTATTGATGTGCTGATTGATATTTTTGTGATTAGTGATCACGTTAATGAGATTAGGGAATGCTAGATTGTATGTAGGTAGTTTTTGGTACAACTATTAGCTTGATAATGAGAGATTGAGGGATAGCTGACTTGGTTAGGGCTTTCTTCTTGTTCCCGGGACTCATGAGATTGTGTGATCGATTCTCACCTGCTTTTTGTGCTCCTCTAAGCACCCAAAATAAAGTTTGACGATGAATTTAGATTTTGTTGAAATCGTGCTTTAGATACGTAGTTCCTTTTCTGAATTCCTTAGATAAATTGAATTTGCTAATTAGCTGATTGAAGCTTGTTATCGCTTCAATTGATTCCAGTAGTATGTGGACAAGTTTATGATTCAACACTTGGTCCTAAGTTGTCAAATGTAGTCACTTTTGTTGATATGTGAGTGAATTGTGTAGTTATTCCAGAATATGAGATTGCAGTGCGAAACCGTGTTTTACCCTACTTGATGTAAGCGTGCTGTATTAATGTTCACATTTCACACCAACCTTTGGTATTTTGCAGCCAATGTCAATCCTGCTGTTTGGTATTCATGACATCCTATAATTGCTAACCAATTAATGATAGCATGGTATGACCCTGTATAGGTAAGAGGCGGCCATGGAGAGCTTTTCTCCTGTATGGACCTCCTGGAACGGGAAAGTCTTACTTAGCCAAGGCTGTTGCAACTGAAGCAGATTCAACATTTTTTAGGTACCTGTCTTATTTTGTGCTTGGATTGCATATTTTTCCTTTGTCCCTTTACTGTTTTATATACGTAAAGTTTAATAAATTCACCTAGGAACCAACTGTCAAGGTCCTCGTTCTCTCTAATTGAATAATCAAAGTATAGTTAATGGTACACGTACGTAATATGAGCTTTTGTTGGATCTATGGTCAATTTTGTTAATAGGTTAGGTTGGAATTTTTATCATGTAGCCATGTTGGGCAATTCCCTATGTACAAGTGGTTTTATCTTGGAAGATACACTTAATTCTATCTTTTGGCAATCTTTGGCTGTTCTTCATCAAAGAAAGTCTGATACGTGAAGGAATTGAGGCTTTGTTTTTGATACTGTAGAGGCTTGTTTCTGGGTTCTCTTTCCTTTAAATTCTGATTTGCTGGGTGATGCCATACAGTTTGATTAGTGTATGCATTACCTTCATATTTATTATATTAAATTAAAAATAAAGTCATATTTTTATTTTTAATTGAAGATTATAGGTTTTGACCCTTTTTGCACTTCTTTCAGCTCTTAGAAAGTTAACTTATTATTTTCCTTTCCTTTTTCCTTTACTAGTGTTTCTTCGTCAGATTTGGTCTCAAAGTGGATGGGTGAAAGTGAAAAGTTAGTTTCCAACCTTTTTGAAATGGCTCGTGAAAGTGCACCATCGATTATTTTTGTTGATGAAATAGACTCTTTATGTGGTCAACGAGGAGAAGGAAATGAAAGTGAAGCTTCCAGACGTATCAAGACGGAGCTCCTAGTGCAAATGCAGGTGAATTTGCTTGATACGTGTAGTTTATTTTTCTGATGGATGGATCATTTGATTAGGTTAGTTTGTTATATATGTGGCACATTTGTTTTGCTACTGGCATGTGCTCTTTGTACTACAATTGTATGCCCTTTGCTGGTCTGGAAATTTGCTTTCTGAAGCAATCTTGGTAAGAGAGAAGAAATTGTAACAGATTGATGAAAAAGGAGAAATTTTGGTGGAGAATATGTATTGAGTTTGCAGCTTTAGATCAGTTTATAGAAGTTGGGATACACAAGAAATTAAGAGTCATAACATTATGGCTTTTACTTGTTAATATTGGAAAAACTCTTTCATTATCCTTGAGTCATAACATTACGGCTTAACTTTCACCCTCTTTTTCCCTGAACATAGTTGACCAGGATATCTGCTCCTTTACTTGTATCATGACCCAGTTGAAAGTTTTGTTTGCTGGCGTTGAGGATGTTATCGACTGATTACTGTTTTGTTTATTTTTTTCTTATCTTAAGGATTTGATACCAAACTTTTGATGCTGTATTTCTTAGGGTGTTGGACACAATGACGAAAAAGTACTTGTTCTTGCTGCAACAAACACTCCATACGCTCTAGATCAGGTACTTCCACATGATCTTATGTTCATCTTTCATTGAAGGATTACCGTCAAGGTTTTTGAATGGATAATATTTGCAGGCTATTCGACGACGTTTTGACAAGCGTATTTATATCCCTCTACCAGATACCAAGGCTCGACAGCATATGTTTAAGGTTCTTGAATGCTTATATTTTTCTTTCTGCCTTCTGTATCCCACTATCCCTCAACCTTCTCATGTTTTGAGACATAGCTATATCTTAATAGGGCTCATCTGATCCTTTTTCTTCTATGTGGCTAGGTTCATCTTGGTGATACCCCCCACAGCTTGACTGAGAGTGATTTTGAATTCTTGGCTCGTAAAACAGAGGGCTTCTCTGGTTCAGATATAGCTGTTTGTGTAAGTGTTAATTCATCTATCCTTTTATTTGTTGCATTCAATGCCTTGTTTTATTTGCTTATATAGGCCTTTTTTTTGTGTATGTTTGTTTTGCAATTTTCTATTCTATGGTTCGTAATATATAAAATTAATCTGTGCTGTAATTCCTTTTCACAGGTCAAGGATGTACTGTTTGAACCTGTTCGTAAAACCCAAGATGCAATGTTCTTCTACAAGACCAAGGACGATGTATGGGTGCCTTGTGGACCAAGGCACCCAGGTGCGGTCCAAACAACCATGCAGGATCTTGCAGCAGAGGGACTTGCTGCTAAGGTGTGTACGGAATTTAAAAATCTTAAAACCTGTTCATCTTTACTTGTAGCAGAAGCGAGTTATCAAACCACATTACTACTGTTAATGTACATCGAATTGGCTTAGTAAAATCAATTCAAGCAAATGGTGTTTTAATGATTACTAGTTTGAGTAGTATGGTTTTAATGCATCTCTGTGCACTTAACAGATCGTTCCACCTCCTATTGCAAGAATGGATTTTGAAAAAGTGCTAGCTCGGCAAAGGCCCACTGTGAGCAAATCAGACCTTGAGGTACACGAGAGATTCACTAAAGAGTTTGGAGAGGAAGGTTAGTTTGTGATGGAAGTTGCCATGTCATGTTGAGGAGGTCGCAGAACTTTGTAATTTAATTATTGGTACTGAATGCAATGGAGTAAACCATTGCCTGCCTTGTTCGAGCGAAAGTGCTATGACGTGATGAGTTCTCTTGTATTTCAATTACTCAAATATTTTGATATTTGAAAGAAATTGTTTGTCTCTGGTTGAAACAAAAGCCCTATAATTGCGTATTAATTTGTTGCTCATTAATTTGTGTATCAAAAGTAGCCTGCTTGGCACTTTAATGTTTTCAAACCTTTGTAAGTAATACATGATACATCCAAGCGTTAATTGTATGTACGCACTAATTTTTTTATTTATATTTATAGTTTTGCTTTTACCATCTTTTTAAATGCAGACTATGCTGTCAATTAGTCTGTTATACTGGTTTTGGTTTTCGTCATCAGTGGCAATGATTCTACAGTAGTGGTTGCTGTCTTTCAATTTTATTCTTTGAACTCAACCTAGAAATACGTACTGTAAAATAAAACAAAAGTTCGTATTAATCTGCATTATAGGATGATTGATGAAACAATTCTTGATAGTTCACTGTTGATCTATTTTATAGCCTTTCTTTGTTTAGAGTTGGGTTTTGCAAGTGAAGCAAATAAACTTCAACAACATAATTATAGAAACGAGTGTTGTTACTGAATTTTACTGTACAAGTGGCTCAACCGAATAATATCGCAGCAAGTCGTGCATTTGTAATTTCTATAACTCCACTGTCTCCGCATACACGATTTTACAGTGATTCCAATGAGCAATCAAATCTTTGTTTTATTGATAAATGTTAACTGATACATGTATTGCAGAACCTTATTTCTGGTTAAGGAGATCTGCCTTTTTGTTTAGTGTAATTATACATCAACTTGTATCTCCTACACCATGTCGTGACAAAAATTTTGAAGAAAAGGAGTAACATCGACTATGTAAATCCTTCCAGGAATCCTACAAGTGACTGCAAATTTTGAAGAAAAGGAGTCTCTTCCTTAACTTGATGCTGTTATCCTGAATCGACATCCAATGAAAGACGCATGGGAGTTAACACACACACCTGAGGTTTGGGGAAGGGAAGGTCTTACAACAAAAGAGATATACTGTTACATACCTCGATCAATAGGCAATGTGTTGCAAATTTGAAGCACAATCTGACTGTTTATTGGTAACCATCTGCATTGATGTGGGGAATCGTAACAAGCCTGTCAATGCATTCCTTCATCATTCAATCTAAAAATTATCAACTAACTAAAAGCTACTCCGTATATGTTTGCTTGCTTGGGCTAAAAGATAAGCCTCCCGACACCAAACAACTGCCACCAACATCCATATTTCACTATATATCATTATGGGGTATATGGACTGAGGAGGTCTAATCGTAGGCATCCTGCGTTTAAATGAAGCATTCAACATTTTTCTTGCATGTTTGTAAAAGGGTTGACGTTGATTTGACTTTTGAGAAGATATTTCGTTTAACCCCTTGGATCGTTGGGGAAGTCCATTCAGCGTGAGAACTCATAAAACCTTCAATTTTACACAGTCCTTTAATGGAGAATAAGTCACCAAAAGTCACCACACGAACATGATCCTCCTCTGAAGTGATGAAAACGGTTTGAATCCCGAACAGTTATATCTCGCTCTTCAATCAACGATATTATTTTAATAACAGTATGACAATCTCCACAAACTCGCAGATTCTTCACAATTTGGATAGGAGTGCCATGAGGGGTTGCAATTAGTCCAAAAGCTATGGCAAGCCTTTCACTATGTCGAGACAGTATAGCTTCCTTTTGTTCTTCTTCCACATCATGAAGAACATACGTGGTATCAGGGCAATATCCTGCATCCCTCAATCGAGTAGACAACTCTTCTAGCTTTGCGTATATACGGTCTGATAATGGATGAGAACGATCACCAGCTAAGAAAGAATAAGTCGTGTTTTTTACTTCAATCCAGCTGTAACCAGCTTCCTTTTTCACTTTCCTGTGATCCATCAACTTCCTGACTTTAGCTCTCTCTTTCCAGTCTCCAGTAGATGCATATATGTTTGACAATAGAGTGTAGGCAGAAGAATCATTTGGTTCAATGGACATGAGTTTTTCTGCAGCAATCTTTCCCAACTCTGCATTTCTACGAACATGGCATGAACCCAAAAGACTTCGCCACACTGTGGCACCAGCTGGAAAGGGCATCCTATTTATGAAGTCCATGGCCTTCTCAAGCAACCCAGCTCGACTATAAAGGTCCACCATACAAGCATAGTGTTCCATAGATGGATGAACATGATGCTCCTGGACCATTTGGTCAAAGTACTTTTGTCCGTCTTCCAATAGTCCAGCATGAGTACAGGCAGAAATGACACCAATAAATGTAATCCCATCCATTTCTATATTTTTCCTCCGCATTTCCTCAAACACCTCAAGAGCCTTGTGCGCACACCCATGTTGTGCAAACCCGGAGATCATTGAGTTCCATGAGACCAAGTCTCTTTGCCCTTGCCTTTTAAATACCTTATTTGCACTGTCAATGTTACCTTTCCTTGAGTACATCGTAACAAGAGCACTACTAACACACAAAGAGTGGTGGTATGCATATTTAATTGAGAAAGCATGAAGCTGTTTGCCTTGTTCAACTGCTGCTTCAGGGGCAGCACATGAATTGACGACACTACTGAATGTATACTCGTTTGGATGAATCCCTTCCTTCATCAACTGGCGGTATATGGTGACAGCTCCAATTGCATCTCCTGCTTGAGCATATCCAGCTAACATTGCAGACCATGTCACAACATCCTTCTGACTAATATTTTCAAATACTTTGGCAGCTTCATTTACATTTCCATTTTTAATATATGCATCCAAAAGAGCAGTTCCGACATTTGGGGAGCCCATATACCGTCTTTTGACAACAAGTGCGTGTATCTGATACGGAGACACACAAGGCTGAGCAGTAAGGATAGCGGAATAAGTGAAATCATTTGGAGTTATTCCCATCCTGTTCATATCAAGAAAGATTTGGGCTGCCTTTTCCTTTCTTCCGTTCTGCAAGTACCCACTAATCATGGCTGTCCAGGATATAACGTTCTGACTTTTTTGCATCGTTTCAAACATATTGAAAGAATCATCCATGTCACCACACTTACTGTAAGCAACCATAATAGCAGTCCTTAAATTCACATCAAAGTCATGTCCACTTTTAATCACTCGACAGTGAAGCTGTCGTGCAAAACAGCTTTCCTTTATGCTAGCACAAACTTTGAAGATAGTAGCAAAGACCAGCCGTGTCAGCTCTATGCCTCTGATCCTCATCTGCTGAAACAACTCAAGAGCTTCCGTATCGAGTCCATTTGTCACAAGACCTGAGATCATACCATTAAAAGAAACAACATCTTTGTTCTCCAAACCAGTAAAGATATCTTTAGACTCTCGTACCATTCCAGATTTCGCGTACATATTAATTAAAGAATTCGCTACTTGAGTATAAGATTCAAACCCACTTTTTACTACCTCTGCATGAACCTGACTTCCTTTTGCAATCATATCAAAACCAGATAACACCCCCAATATCGTTGCATAAGTAAATGGGTTCGGCTTTACTCCTTCCGTTCCCATTCGAATAAACACCTCCAATGCTTGCTCTACCAATCCATGTTGCACATAACCAGAAAGCAAAGAAGTCCAAGAAATCACATTCTTAACCTTCATACTATCAAAAACATTTTTCCCATTCTCCACACTATCACATTTCATGTACATATCAACTAGACTAGTACCCACACTAACATCAATCGCAAAACCGGATTTTATACAATGACAATGTAATTGTTTTCCAACTTTCGGATTGTTCGAAACACCCGACACCTTCAATGCACATGAAAGGCTTGACCCCTCATTGATAAACCCCAATTGATGCATATCAAAGAACAACCTCAGAGCTTCCTTGTTCTTATTAGTGCGAGCATGCTCAAAAAGCAAGTGATGATACCTATGAACACATGGTTCAGGCATTTCATCGAACATTTGGTGTGCATTATACCCCACTTCACATTTGGGATCATCTTCAACAATTTTAAGACCATGTAATTGACTGAAATTCTGGGTTTCTAATAAATTTAGTGGGTATTTCAAAAAGATTGAATCTTTCCATAATTTGGCTTCTGCAAATCTATTGCATTGATTTCTTAAGAAATGCATTTGATTTATATTACTTACTAAGAGTAATATGTATTTCTTTCTGTAGTTTCAGGAAATCACTGTATTTCATATTTCAAGCTTACTGTATTTTTTCAACAAATTAGATTTGCTAATACAGTAATACTAATACCCTTCTTTGCATGCTAATTGCTGATCATAGTGTTTTCCCCTGTTTTTAACTTTATATATACTCCTAAAACAAAAACAAGTAATGTTGTAGTCTGTAGGCAAAAATTAATATCTCCAACAATTGTAGAACGTTGGATCAAACTCGAGTTTTTAATTAGTTAAGTTGAGCTGGACGCTTGGAGTCTTGGACGAGGTTTCTAGTCCGATTTAAGTACATTGCTTTATAAATACCAATTCAGGGAAAATCCGGTTCTATATTTAATAATATTTACTAGATTTCATAATTAACAGATGTTAAATAATAGATATGTAACATTTACATATTACTTGTACTACTATACATCCGTAACAGTGTAACCGAATATTAAAGATAAAAAATCAGCATCTTTACGATAGGAAACAAAAATAATACTTCGAACAATACACACAAACAATTAAGACCATCTCTTACACCCTAGTAACCTAGTTTCCTCAACCAAAAATCAAATCAATCGAATTTACTTCACTAATGTGACGGACTGACGGCAACCAAATATTTTGTGTAACCCTTTTCTTGCATTCTTCCTACTTTCTACTCTTTTTCCCTATTTTCTCTTGTCAAATTCCCAGATTCTAATTCACTGTTTTAGGTCTTTACCTTTTCTCTCAACTTTCACTCTTTTTTCTAATTTCTAATTAAACCCCTTCTAATTAATTTCTTCAAAACCTCATTATTCTACCGTTTAAAAAAAAAAAACACACTCACTCAAAAAAAATGAAAAGGGGGAAAACAATTGAATCTCAAGTTTCTTCTTCAATCTAGGGTTTTCTGTCACTAATTAACTCAAAGTTTTGATTTTTATTTGTGGGTCATTGTAATTTTTACAATTGTAATTACTCCCACTAATTAATTTTTGTTAAATTCATGGGTTTTTGAGGGTTTCAAGCATTAAAGTTAGCATTTTTTTGGGGGGTAATTAATTAATTAATTGAGTAATTAATTGGTAAAATTAAGATGATTGCAGAAAAACCCAATTGGATTAGACACGAGGGTATGCAGATTTTCTCCATTGATATTCAACCTGGTGGTCTTAGGTTTGCTACTGGTGGTGGGGACCACAAGGTTTGCTCCTCTTTCTCTCTCTTAACTTCCTAATTCTTTTGGTTATTCAATTTCTTGTTCAATTATGGTAATTTAGTGGTGTTTTTTGCTTTTGTTATGCTGTAATTTGAGTTGGGAAAATTTAATATTGAAAAAAGTTATTGTCTTTAACTGGTTACTTATAATGTATTTCCTATTTTCTTGGGATTTGGAATTGTGAATTTGAGGGAATTGTAGTTTTGTGATCTTACATTGTCTTTTGAAATTGTATTTGGTTAAATTTGTGCAGCATTTTGCTTCTGATCATTTGTTTGATTGTGCTTTTTTTGGTGAGTGATTACTGCTTGAAATAGTGTAAAGTTGTAAACTTTAGTTATGAAATTATAGTTATATCACTGAGTTTTGTGCTTGAGGACTTGCTTGAGTAGTTAATTTTTGAAACAGGGGATACATTTATTCTTCTGTGTATCCAAGATTTGACGTCGTAATCGGTGATCAATGTTAATTTTAATGTATTTTTTCTATATGAAGCAAATTAGGTGATTGTAAACATTTTTCTGAGATTTAGGTTAGGGACTTGAATGAGTAGCTAGCTGTGAAACATAGTTTCATGTCTGAAAATCGTGGTGTGGTTTTTTTATGAATAGTGCTATATGTGTGGTCGTTCGATTTGATATTGTGGCGGAAAGCATTAGTGATGTTGTATATTGTTTCCAGGTAAGAATATGGAATATGAAATCTGTTTCTAAGGATTCTGAAAAGGATGATCAAACGCATCGGATTCTTGCAACTCTTCGTGATCACTTTGGCTCAGTTAATTGTGTCAGATGGGCAAAGCATGGTCGGCATATCGCATCAGGGTCTGATGATCAAGTGATTTTAATCCATGAAAGGAGACCTGGTTCAGGAACCACTGAGTTTGGTAGCGGTGAGCCGCCAGATATTGAAAATTGGAAGGTTGTCATGACTCTGAGGGGACATGCTGCAGACGTGGTAATTATTATACATGCTTTCACCCTGAATGATTTCTTTTATAATTTCAACAGTTTGTGTTTGGCTTAAACCTATTACTAATGTTTAAGGTCTGTTCAAGATTGCAAAATATTTCTGCTAAGTCAAATTGTTTCTTTGATGACTTTCCGATTTATATTATTATGCTAAATTGCTAATATTGGTTGGAAAGCTTAATACTTTGAAAAGTTCAACTATGTTGTGCAATTTATATCAGTTTCATAGCTGACATGTTGTATACAGAAATTATGTGAATAATTTTCTGATTCTGCTCTAATTTTTAGGATTGTTAATGTTTATTTCCATGCCATTTCCCCCATGAAGCAAACTAGTCCTTCAGACTGTTTAACCTGGATAATTTTTCATGCATGAAGTAGGTGGATCTTAATTGGTCTCCAGATGACTCAATGTTGGCTAGTGGAAGTCTTGACAACACAATCCACATTTGGAACATGAGCAATGGCATTTGTACTGCTGTTCTTAGGGGTCATTCTAGCTTGGTTAAAGGTGTTACTTGGGACCCCATTGGTTCCTTTATAGCCAGCCAATCTGACGATAAGACTGTTATTATATGGAGAACTACTGATTGGACTCTTGCCCATCAGACAGAAGGCCATTGGGCCAAATCCGTATGATATCTAACCATTACTTAAGTTTTTTGTTCTATAATCCTTTGATTGATTTTTGAAAATGACTTTGCAGTTCTGTGTCTTTAATTATAATAAATCATATCATTTTACAGCTTGGATCGACGTTCTTTAGGCGGCTTGGATGGTCTCCTTGTGGCCACTTCATAACCACAACACATGGTTTCCAAAAGCCCAGACATTCAGCACCTGTGTTAGAAAGAGGCGAATGGGCTGCAACTTTTGACTTCTTGGGGCATAATGCCCCTATTATAGTTGTGAAGTTTAACCATTCGATGTTCAAAAGAAATTTTTCCAATGCTCAGGATACCAAAACTTCATCTGCTGGATGGGCCAACGGTGCTTCTAAGTCTGCAGGAAAAGAATTGCAGCCATATAACGTTATTGCCATTGGTAGTCAAGATCGTACAATAACTGTCTGGACTACTGCAAGTCCACGTCCTCTCTTTGTGGCAAAGCATTTTTTCACTCAAAGTGTTGTTGATTTGTCTTGGTAATGTCTCATATCCTTCTTTAACACTTCGGAGTTTTTCATGAGAGATTATACTTATTGAAATACTTTTGGTGTTTTTTTAAATACTGTAGCTTTGCTTTCATTGCCCTATCCCTATCTCACATACCATTTTCCTCCTGGAAACAGGAGCCCTGATGGATACTCACTTTTTGCTTGTTCCTTGGATGGTTCGGTGGCCTCCTTTCATTTTGAAGTAAAAGAAATTGGTCAGAGGCTAACAGATGATGAACTAGATGAGTTGAAAAGAAGCCGTTATGGTGATGTTAGGGGAAGGCAGGCTAACTTAGCTGAAAGCCCTGCACAGCTGTTACTTGAAGCAGCAGCAGCAAAGCAAAACACAAGCAAAAAAGTTACCGTGGATGTACAGAAGCAGCAGGTAGCGTCAAAGCCTTCATCTGACTTGGGTACTATACCAAAGGCTTCTGATTCACATCTTGAGAATGGAAATAAAAACGGAGTATGCTCTGATGCTTTAAATAAGGCATCAGCTTCTGCTCGTGTTTCTAGTCCCGTGAAACAGAAAGAGTATAGACGCCCTGATGGTAGGAAAAGGATTATCCCTGAACCAGTGGGTGTGCCTCCTCAGCAGGAGAATATAACTGCAGTGTCTCAAAATCAAGCTCTCGATTCAACTCTAGCATCTTCTGATGTCAGAAAGGATGTTAATCCTGCTCAAGTAAGGAGAATTGTTGGAGCAGGGTCTGATGTGAAGGAGCGAAGTGGGGTGACGGCTAAGGCCTCTTTTAGTGATAGTCTGGTCATCGAAAGAATTCCTGTTGCTTCTGCTAGAGATGATGGTGTTCTTGTTGAATCTTCTACCAGTGCTAAGGCATCAAGCTCGTTAGCAGCTTCAAAAACTACACTTACAATAAAAGTTGTAGATAAGAAGGAGGGTTCAGATGCAATGCCAATTACATTGGAAGCTCGTCCTAGGGAGCATGCTGTCAATGACATTGTTGGCATGAGTAATATGTCGTTGGTGAAAGAAACAGAAATAGTTTGCAGCAGAGGATCTGAAACTTTGTGGTCTGACCGTATATCCGGAAAGGTTTCAGTTTTGGCTGGGAATGCTAACTTCTGGGCCGTTGGGTTTGAAGATGGATGTATACAGGTAATAAACGCATCAAATTTTAGTTTTCAGCTCCAGGTGACCATTTTCTGTGTCAGAATAACTGATGCATTATGTTTATTCTTTGCTTTAATTTTATCAAGTAAATGTGTTGAACATATAAATTAAAAATGAGAAAGCTGCTAATGACTTGAAACTATTAAAATTGATGATGTGGTAAACCATTTTTGTAGTAAATGTGCATAGATATCAATGATAGAAATTTTAAGACCAAAATGTAGTTGAGGCTTTTCATCATTATATGCTAGCTTCTTAATGGTAAATTTGTTATTAACCAACTATTTATGGGATAAGCGTAAATAAGTGAGGCAGTAATCTCTCTGAAAAGGAATATATAATACACCAGTTAATATTGACGGGGTTCTTCTCCGACTGTTATAGAATATGAGGTATAAATCAGAAGATTCGTTGATACCTGTTGCTTCTCTGACTATTAGATATGGACGTCAACCTAAGCAAGCCTAGAATATGTGATTCCCAGCATCTTAATGGTTAGTTTGTTTTAAATCAACAATTCGTGGGTTAAAAGGTGAATAATTACGAGTTAACAATCTCTTTGGAAAGGATTATATAATTCACCAGCTAATATTTGACAGGGTTCTTGCCGTTCTTCTATGACTGTTAATAAATTTGAGGTAGAAATCAGAAGGTAGGGTCGTTGATGTCCATTTCTTCTCTTACTGTTATATTTAGATATGGATGTCAACCTAAGCAAGCCTTGGACAAGTGATGCCTACTGTATGCATGGTCTTGTGGCAATAAGCCTCGCTACCTTTCAAATTTGTTGACTCTTTACTCTTGGGTTTGGGAGTATGTGGGGGAGGGTTAGAGAGGAAAACACATTAATTTCCTCTTGTATTAATTTATTTTTTCTTATTTTTGCTTGTTTTGAATCATTGTCTAATCTTACTCATATTCCTATCCTGCTTTCTGAATTTCTGATGCAACCTTCAGTAATATTAATAGAAAGCTATGTCCATAAGAAATGAGGCTTTCATTTATCTGGGTAATATGAATTAAGGTCATCAAGGGACAAACCTAAGATTGGGTTTTGTATCAAACAGAGCAAGTACAGTGTCTAGTTTTGTTACTAGTATAATGGATCGAAAATGGACACTATTGACCAAACAGATCAAAACATCCTCTTGAATGCTACGAAACGAAGCTTCAGATTCTTGCATATTTATTAAGGTTTTAAAAATTTACTTTTTCGGGTACCTAAAGTTTCAATAATATCAATTTGTGTATGTGTGGTTTGTTGATAGGTTCAATAAACCTCAATTACCTAAAATGATATTATTGGAACTTGGGGTACACAAAATTATTTTTGGTTTAACTTCAGCATGTTAGTTTTTCCTACAAAAAATACTCAGTTTCATAAGCATGAATCTTCCCCAAAATTTTACAAACTTCAATGCGGGGCTTATTAAGCTAAGTTGCTGCTAACAAAAACCTAATACAACTTGGAAAAGCTACATTTACATGTAAAGACTTCTCTAGTTTCTTGAAAATTGTCCACATAATAAATCACGGAAGTGAAATTATTGCATGGTGAGGGAATGAGGCATTTTAATGCCCGTATATCAGTATTCAATGGCTTATGTTAACTTTTCATCAGCGTCTCTCTTTTATTCAATAGCTTATGTTAGCTTTTTTGTTTTTTTTTTTTTTTTCTTTAATACATGATATCGTCCATTCTAATTGACTCGTTAAATTTTCTGTGTGATGTACTCGCTTAACATTTTCTGTTCAACGACACAACATCTTTATGGCATATGTAATGTCTACTCTACTAGGAAAAACCAATTTGTGTAGTACCATAAACGAAATAATAGACGAAAGAGAATATTTGAAAAATTCTATACTATGTGAATTACAACTTAAGACTCCACCCCACCTATCCAACCAACCAACCCCCCCCCCCCCCCCCAACACACACAACACACGCACACACACCATCCCAATGCCACAATGCTATGGAGTTTAACTCAAATCACGTGAAGTTTATGAACTATTATTAGCAGCCATATGAAAAATTGGCCACGATATTATCTAGAAGACTCCTTGAACATTCTAAAGAAATATCCTGCAAGGATATTTGCTATATAGTTGTAATGTGACCAATTGTCATTTATAGATATTGAATAATAAATGGATCTTTTTGTGCTTTTAGATTTCATTTCTCTATTAAAAAGGGCATCATACCTTTAATGCTTAACCAGCTTACAAGTCATTATATTTTATACCCCAGTGTATTGCTACAAGTTTATTGCTAACTTGAGCTTTTTTTTGCCCCCTTCAACTTAAACATCCTCCTTTTGCACTTTTCAAGGAAGCCATAAGAGAGGACAAATAATTAGAATAACTTATTCACCGGCAAAAGGGATACTGTAATTTTTCCGGTTTTTAAGTTATTTTAATTAATTAATTTGTTTGTCTATATAATCTGATCTCTTCCTTAAAATGCACATCATTGAAAAGTGCATGTTGCTGTTCAAAATATTGGAGCTAGTATTGCTTTTGCAAACTGAACTTGTAACGATATTTGGTAACTTTGATTTTGACTACGAAGTGCCCTGTGTGGAATATTTCTAAAAGACCCGAATATTTGGGTGTTTTGGACTTATAGCATTATTGTCTTGTCAACCTGTAATAATTGAAGTAAAGAATCTAACCTTTCAATCTTGAAAAATTATTTTTCACACATAGCTGAACCATTTCATATAACCCTTCCCCTGCTGATCTGCACCCTTCTCCTTTACTGGTTGTTTCCTGTCAAATTTGTTTCTCATTGCTGGATTTTGTACTTAGCTTATGATTTAGTCATTAATACTAATTTGCTGATTGTCCTCCAAAAGGTGTATACTAGATGTGGAAGACGTGCCATGCCGACCATGATGATGGGTTCTGCTGCAGTGTTTGTGGATTGTGATGAATGTTGGAAATTATTGCTCGTCACAAAGAAGGGTACTTTGTATTTGTGGGACTTGTTTAATCGAAGTTGTCTTCTTCAAGATTCATTGGCATCTTTGATAATGGCAGATCCAAATGCATCTTCTAAAGATGCAGGTAAGTTAATGTACAAGAATTTCTTTTAGTGACTTATAATTACTTCCTGAAGGGAAAAAGGAATGAAATTTGTATCGAGACTTGCTGACGACCCTTGTTTCTGGAGGAATTATGTGTGTTTTTCTTTGGCAAAATGCTGAAATTTTTGTTTTATCTTTTCAGCTTCTATTAAGATAATCTCAGCAAAGTTGTCAAAGTCTGGTTCACCTCTTGTTGTATTAGCTACTCGCCATGCTTTCCTCTTTGATATGAGCCTCAAGTGTTGGCTTCGAGTAGCTGATGATTGCTTTCCGGCCTCAAACTTTGCAAGCTCCTGGAATTTGGGTTCGTCTCAGAGTGGGGAGCTGGCAGCATTGCAGGTGGATGTCAGAAAATTCTTGGCAAGAAAGCCAGGCTGGAGTAGGTAAGCTATGAGATAGACCTAAACTTGAAAATTTTCTTTCCACGTCAGTTGTATCCAGCGTTGCATCTTCAGATATTTTACGTTTCATGTTCACAAATGACAGCTTTATATGCTTTTTTTCTCCTTTTATACAAAAACAAAAATGCTGAACAGGGAAGCGAATTTAGTTTTAATCAGGGAAGAATGGAGAAAGGATTTGTGCAAATGACTTTTGCGATTCCTCTTATCGATTTATGTCTAGCCGACCCTAACTTATTTAGGGACTAAACCTTTGTTGTTTTTGTATACCTAAAACAAAAGTGTTGCTTCTTTAATAGGACAAGCCGACAAGGAATATGATGAAATTTGATCACCGTTGGTACTTGTCAATGTGTGTTTGCCATGTTACCGTGGTTATGAATATGTGAGATCTTAGAATCGATATAGCTTTCAAATATAATATCTGCTTGAGGGGGTATATGGTATGATACTCTTAAATGAAATGGAAAGTACTCTGTTATGAGGGGGAAAGGGTAATTATACTTGTTACCCTTTTTAGTTGTTTGGTTTAAAGATGAATTTGGAAATTACTAAGAGTGAATGAAGATTTGTTTCCACTAGTTTCACTAGGGAAATAGATTGGGGAAACACTTTGTCCCTTGGAATGGCCGTTGTTACCAAAGAATTTTACCAAACAAGTTAAAACTTAAACACTTCGTCTGAACTCGTTTTCAACACCTCAAATTTCCATACCGAACAATTCCTACATTTATTTGGAGTAAGATTGGCTTGGTTGATATTAACTGCAATGAATAGTCCATTAAATAAACTCTATGCCTCTGGGCTTCTTTCTTTTTGTGACTGTCTTATACTTTTTAGGCTAAGACTTATCCTGCAAATCCTAGGATGGTGTGCGAAAGGAGTGATGAAGAAATCACGGTTTGCAGGAGTGTGGAAATTAATTAGTGGTTCCGTTAGCAATATGTTAGTGATGTAAATGGAGTGGGTTCGAGGGCAAGCCTCATCGCATCAAGTTTTTTTATCAAATTAATTGTGGATATTTTATTTGAAGCACAGTGCTGCAGTTGAGAAACACTTGTCGTTTCTTGGTTGTGTGGATAGTTTAATGATACATGAAGGCTCAGAGTGATTGATGTTTTGCCTTAGGCTTCTTTCTATGTATGGGGAACTCCTCAGTTCCAAAACATTGGCTACTAAGGCCTTTTAATATATAAGTATTAATTAATTCCTTAAACCTAAATGGTATTGATTTATAATTGTACGAGTTCAAGTTTACTTTGAAATTTGAAATCCTTAATTTTCTGCAAGTGTTGAACAAAACCTGCATATGCAGACTGGTTTGGATCTATAATCCAGACAATTTGTGACAGTAATCATAGTGGAGTAACCTGCGTTATCATCTCTGTTTTATAGGGTGGCTGATGATGGCATGCAAACTCGTTCTCATTTGGAGGCTCAGTTAGCATCAGCTTTGGCTTTGAAATCACCGAATGAATATCGCCAGTGTCTTCTATCATATGTTAGATACCTTGCAAGGTTTGTTTTCTTACTGCTTTTGTTTGATTCACTAATAGCTATTTCAGTTGCATGTGATACTATAAATTGGCATTTCTTAGTATGTTCATGGCAACACAATAACAATGATTAGGTTCGATATAAGGTAGCAAAAAGTGGAACTATCAAGTAAATTATATGACATTCTCTTGTTTCTGGGTTTACAGAGAAGCTGATGAGTCTCGTCTACGTGAAGTCTGTGAGAGTTTTCTTGGACCTCCTACAGGGATGGGTGGATCTGCATCATCAGACACAAACATTGCATGGGATCCAAGCATTCTTGTAAATATCTCTCTTTTTCTTTATTTTTTCCCTACGCCTTCATTGTATTTGAAAGGATGATCATTGATGCATCGATTTGCCTGCAGGGGTTGAAGAAACACAAACTCTTGAGAGAAGACATTCTTCCGGCTTTGGCATCAAACAGGAAAGTACAGAGGCTCCTGAATGAATTCATGGATCTTCTTTCTGAATATGGAAGTGCCGAAATTCCTACAGAACAAAATACTTTAATCACATCAATGGTGGCTACACATGCCACTGAACGTATAGAGATACCATCGTTGAATGATCATATGCAAGTTGATTCACTGGTGATGGATCAAATAATGGACTTGGTCCCTCGAAAATCCAAACAGGGGGATACCGCACCATCCCTTGGGGATCAACAAATAGATGGTGCCACAGTTCCAACAGATCGTATAAATAAAGTTTCAGTTGCAGAAGATCGGGTGACTCTAAATCCGGGTAAGGATGATGTCAATTTGGTTATGGCGAAGGATCAGGTCAACCCCATGCCATTATATCCAGAGCCTATGAACATAGACACACAGAAGGCAGAAAAAGTGGTGGTGGCTCTTCCTGCCAAAGATCAAAACTTTTAGGTTGTTTCGTTGACAGTGTTTCGATCTTTTTGAGGTTGGGTTGCTCATTCAAGTATAACTCATGGATGACTTGAAGTATGTCATGTTATCAGATAGCGGCCAATGGTAAACAGGTTAATGTGTATATATAGGTAGAAATGAAGAATGGCGAATTTGTTAGCAATATATAGAATTTTCATGTTGGTGGATGAAATCGGGTTTTCTTACATGGGTAAAAATCCCTGAGATTTTTAGGCTTTTGTACTAGTCCTCTAGATATATAGGGAAAACAAGTGAACTCTTTAGCTAGATAGATTTATCAGTGATGTGAATAGGGGAAGTATTTATTCCTGTAGCTGGAAAATTGTTCAGCTAATATAGATTCATGTTTGCTATGATCTCTTTATTGTTGTATTTATAATCACAGATTGTGGATTCTGGTGGAACACTATTTTCTATTGCCTCTTCCTTTCATTATAACAAAATTTTCGTTAGCCAGTTTACTTGTGTTTATTCTCGCTGAAGTATAATTCTTTTGGTATCGTTTTTCAAAATTAATGTTAAATTTAATTCATTTTAGTTTAATGTAACTTAATTTTAGTCCAAAAGAACATGATCTTAGTTATTTAGCATTTTCGACAAAGAAACACTTAATGTGGCAAAGGTGGTAGTCGACTTGATGCTTATTGATTACCTACCATCCTATTATAGATATTAATTGAAACTCGTGTGATAAAAGTCGTAAGTCATGTTGTGATTTTGTTTAGAGTCGTTGAAATGGTTGATAGATTTCAACTAAATGGTTGATAGACCGCAGTTTAAAAGACTCATACCACAACTTACTTTAATTACTACGTATAAGAGAAGGGAATAATGTGACGCCTAATTAGAGTCTATAATGTGAAAACAATTTAGTAGTTGTACAAAATGTAGAGTAAGTTACATCATGTTGAACAAACATAAATTAATGTAATGTGCGTGTAAAATCGTGAAATTCTCTTAATTGTTTACGCATTACATCAACCAAAAATTAAAGTACTAGGAACACTTCATCTATATGTTCAACAATACAACCGACAACCTAATCTGATTTGAGTTGATTACTTAGAAGCGAAAGGCTATCATTTGGTCACTTGTTAGTTACTAATCAGAAAATATAATTAATGTCAATCTATGCTTGTCTCTCGAAAGGGATGACCACGGTGGATATGTTGACCTATCTCTCAGAGTATATAATTTCATTTGGTAAATTATAGATTTAATTATTGTTTCCGTCAATTTATCTTTGCTGATTTGAAGTTATTTTTTGCTGATCTAAATTAGTTTTGTTAAACTGAACTTATTTTTGCTGAAATCATTAACCATTTATTTAGGATTGAAATTGATTTTTGCCAAAATGAATTTTTGCTAAACTGAACTTAATTTTACTGAAAATAAGTAAAAATAAGACAAGGAGAACATGATCTTATTTGTTGGGTAAAGTTCTCATTAAATTCAACATATAAGAAAATTATAGAGTACATATGGGGTGTTAAGTCGATCAATATTGCCTTAGATAATAAAAAGTAAAAGAACTAAATGAAAAGCAATAGCCAAAATTTATGGGAAAAATTCCAACTTTTACACATCTGCTAAAAATAATCCCAACTCAAGTAAATCCCATTATAATCCCATGTTGCACAAGATATTCTCTATATGCACCATAACTTGTTGATAGATTTTGGTAACCTGGAAAAAGAGTTTAAAAAAAACGGATTTTATTCTGATTGCTAAATGTTAATAAATCAATTTTTTCAAAGTTAATTGAGTTTAATTAACTTGAATTTAAATTTAATTATTGATAAATAATAAGAACAACCAATACACTAACTAGCTACCACCAGTCCACCACCCACCACACTATTGACCACCCACCCACTGCCACCACAAACCTCAACCACAACCATAGCCATAACCGCAACTCCATTATTTTTTAACCACAGATTCACCAGAACTCCACCATGACCATCCATATAATCATCTCTCTCCTTCTGGAAAACCACCACCCACCACTTCATATGGAGGTTCAACCAACTTTCAACAAATATTAACCCTCAAATTCAATTCCTTCTAGAATATCAACATCGCACACACTTTAATTTTGCTCTTAGATCGATCTTCAATTCAATTTCTCATTCAAATCCCAAAAAATCCGTCCCCAAAATTTTAGGGTTGCAACATTTTCACCTAATTTTCCTCAATTAATTGAGTAATTAAGGGGTTATTGTATTTTGGAGTTCGAATTTCATTTTTCTAAGGTTTTTATATGAGGATTTGTTGTGTTTTCTCATTAGAGAGGTGCGGCAGAAGGAGGAGGAAAGGAAGCGGCGCGAGAAGGTGGAGGTTGTGGTGTTGCTTTAAGCCTCTAATACTTTCATTGATGGTGAATTAGTGATGATGGTGCATGGATTAGTTGTGGTGATGGTGGTGAAGAGTAGTGGGAAGAGGTGAGGGTGATGTTGATGTTAATGGTGATCAATGTGATGATAATGATGATGGTGAAGAGCAGAGTGAAGAGATGAGGGTGATGTTGATGATGATGGTGGTGGTGAAGAGTAAAGGGAAAAGGTGAGGGTGATTTTGATGATGGTGATGGGCATGAGGATGGTGAGTGAAAGGGTGAGGATGACCGGTTTAGAAGTTAGAAGTCAATAGGTGCATGTAGAGAAGATTTTGTGAAACATTGTATTATAATGGGATTTACTTAAGTTGAGATTATTTTGAGCAGATGGCTAAAAGTTGGGATTTTTCCCATAAATTTTGGCAAAGCAATATAGGATTCCCTATTATCTTAGCAGTTTTATCTTGCATTAAGTGACAAGATATTAAGTAACCGGG
>PYUH01000120.1:1743949-1758653 GCA_016808085.1 Suaeda aralocaspica | reverse complement strand
GGGGGGGTGGAGGGAATCTCGGATAAATGTTCAAAACTCAGGCTTATTTTTAGGGGTGTGTTCTCTTACAAAAAAAAAAAAAAACTACCATTCAGTTTTAATAACTTACAATAAGGTTTAATAATTCCTATAATTTCCGATAAGTAACTCCCAATTATTTCCTAAACCTTTCATTCTTTCAATACACAAACAAATTAGAATTAGGTTCAAATTAAGTGAATTGAGAAAGACTACCATTGTGCAATAATGGAGCTAACACAAATAATCTTGTACTCCATATAATGCAAGTGAAAGTTAAGGACTTTCAACATCCATTTTTTGTAACATCTCAAATATTATGTTTTCATTGAGGGTCCGTTTGGTAGGGCGTAAAACATTTTCAATATAAAATGATTTTCATTGAAAATAGTTTTCCATGAAAAACAATTTTCATGGAAACAATTTTCTATTGTTTGGTTACATGTAAAAAAAGTGATGAAAATAGGGAAAATGAAGGGGGTAGAAGGAGATAGTAAGGGGAAAGAGTGTATAAAGGGATGGAAGGAAAATTGTTTTCCTTTCATTTTGGAACCAAAAGGTTTTCCATCATTGTAAGGAAAAATTTACTCCCATGGAAAATGATTTTACATTCCTTTGTATACCAAAAAATGTAAAATTGGGAAAATGAAAAAAATACTTTTCATGGAAAATGTTTTACGCTATACCAAACGGAGCTTTATTTTAACGTGCTTGAATAAAACTTGGGATTTAGACATCACTAGAATTTATTTTATTTATTTTTTATTTTTTTTGAGGGAAGACATCACAAGAAATAATGTAACATTATTCATCCGATATTCTTCAATAGCTAGTCTATGCCAATTGTCATTGTCCATTTGTCCCCGCAACGATGCCCCTCTTGGAGTGTTGCCCTCTTATCCCAATTTTTAGCGTCACGATTCACAAATTAACTTGCATGGTTCAAAGGCATATTTATGAACTAGACAAAGACTGCCATAATATTATTTGTAATCTTGAAGAATTATATAATACATATACGATATCTTATATCAATTTCCTTGTCTAAGAACTTCTTTTTTTTTTTTGTACTTTTTTAGGGTTTGCAAAAATCGCAAACGACAACGTAGATAGTGATCTTGAACCATGCAATTATCGTTTAAATATATACCTAATTTATCGTTAAAGATTATAATTTAACAATAAGTGTTATTAGCTAGGTAAATTTTTCTGTGACGGATGACAATAACACAACTAAATAAAAGTCAAAACTCTTAATTATCGACTGTAAAACCATAACTACTCTCTAGTCTAAGGATCAGACTAGCAAACAACCAAAGACATAAATTGAAGCTAAGTTTTTTTCTATTTTAAGGAACGACCAAACCATTTACCCATTCCCCTTTAACAAGATGACATAGGGAGTAAAAAACAACCATGTTGTTTGACTTAACATTGTACTATCCACAACAAGCTACATTAGCTTGCGTTGCGAATTGATGTTTAAGCTACTACAGTAGCTTCCCATGCACATAACAACACCTGACATAGAAATTAGGATATCAGATATCTTTGCATTTTGATGCCAAAAATCAAAATTAATTTTCTTTCTTTTTGAATTGGTCAAACTAAACCTACTCCATTGTCTCTATACATGAATTACTCCATAGTAATTACTTAGCTAGCTAGTTACCTTGCAACAAATTGCCTCATCTTCTGCTTGTTATAGTACGGTTTTTGGTAGGAGTACCGAGTACATGACTACATGTATGAGAAGTCGCAAAGGCAATTTATGTAGATGAGAAGTCACATGATACTCGTCCTGTATACGGAGTATAATATGTATTTCATATATAGTTATGTAGTACTCAGGGCCGTATCAGAGGGGGTTGAAAGAGCCCCACCGCACAGGGCCTCAACATATATAGGCCCCTAAATTTTTTATTTTCTGTATATTGTTACCTATAATATATAATATCTAAATATTAATAATATAAGGGTCTAATTTATTTATTTTTAATTAGAACAGATGAACATGATCCCTAAAATTTTTGCCACGGTCGTAGTAGTACTTCATATATCGAATAATTAAGGTAATTGATGTAGATGAGAAGTTGCATGGTACTCGCACCGTCAACTTGGTGCGTGGTTGTTGTATGCCAAAGGTAGGTCTTTGTAATTGAATGTTTGTTATGGCAAGTCATCCTAGCTACATTGAAAACAAATGCCAAACTTCTTTGCTAAAATAAAAGGAAATAAGATATTATGAAATATGAATGGATCTTTTGTAGATATGGGGTCAAACATTTGGAACACAATTAAGTTTTCGAATGAAGAATTTAGGAGAAACTGTCGGTCAATTACATGTGCTTCATTTAATTTATGGGGTACGTACCTTAACTAAAAACCAATAGTATATTTTTAAAATACATATACCTCAATGGTTGAGTAATTAATATTAGGCATTTGATTTTGTGCTTTCCATATTATTAGCATGTTTTCATTTTGAAGACTATTCGAGGTGGAAATTTGTTAATGAATTATTAGGATTTTTTTTCCGGTGGTAGGAAGCCATAAAGGCGAATAGTGAGAATTGATCCCAAGGCATTTTGGAATCGGGAGGAAAACTCCAACCACCTGAACTATTACTCCCTCCGTTGTTATTTACTTGCTAGCTACATAGCAATATAGCACAATAATTTAGAAACATCATCATGGATTCATAGGACCATGTGATTAAAAGAGTTAAGTGAGCAATTTAAGGTGATTAAAAAGGGTAAAAGTGATTAAATCATGCATGCAATTTTAATAAAAAAAGTATAAAGTGGTTAATAAACCATGGAACCCACACTCCAAAAGAGATATGTATCAAGTAATAAGAAACTCCCCTTTTGGATATATGTAGCAAGTAAAAAAAAAACGGAGGGAGTATATTTCTTACTCTCAAAATTATTGAGAATTATCGTTAATGCAATATAAACCTTGGCCCCTACCATTTAATGTTGCGAGAAAAAAAAAACTACTTTCTTCTGGAAATGAAACAAATGTTTTAAGACAATCAAATACTCCCTTCGTTTCCTATTTTTCTTTACATATCTTGTTTCTCTATGTTCCATATTTTGCTTTACATTACAACTTTATTAGATTTTTAACATTTTTTTATTAAAAAGGACCCCACACACCACCCACTAATAAGCTTCTATTAGTTGCAACTTGTTTCTCTCTCATCAATTATTACCCCAATTTGACTCCACTACTATTATTATATCATATATCAAAATGAGGGGTGAATAGTGACCGTCAAGAATAATAGGGAACAGAGGGAGTAATAAAAATGATACAAGATTATGGGACGGAACCAAAGGAAGTACTGCATATATTAGTGCACATTAATATGAATAAAACTTATATTAGCGACTTTAATAATACTAACATCACATAAACACACTACAATATTATTCTGATTTAGGCATTGTAAATTTTGCAAATATACTTGCCATTGACTCGAAACGAACAATCATTATCAATGCTAAATTAATAAACTTATACTAATTTACTAATTTAAAACTTGGGTACATAAACTATCAACTCTCAACTGTTTGTAAATCAAATTAATAACGTATGCACAAGCGCGTTGTAAATTCAGACCATAATGATTAACTAATACCTAGCATAGCTTAGCTTATTATAATATATAATATTCAGTTTGGTAGAAATTTGCTTCTGATCAAAATCTAACTCAACAACCCCCAATCAACTGTCATTAACCAAATAACCACTTAAATTTCTTAGCAAATATCTAACTTCCAAGAAGTAATCTGTCTTTCAAAATAATAACTGGCACAAGATACGCAACAATGCAACATATTAGATCAATATGTAATTGCATGAAGAGATCATTTCATTACATATATGACGATAACTTGAATTGTTCTCTTTAGTCTTTAAGCAATAATGTATAGAATTGTAGAAAAAAAAACGCATAATTAGATCTTAATTATTCGCAATCATTTAGTCTAATGTCACCACCATCTCTGAACAAAGATACCTCGAAAATGTCTTACATATTCATCTATCCATGCTTATACATTCAATTCAATTCAATTCAAAGCACATATAATCGAGTATTGTCTCTAAATTATCGGAGATGAAGGCAAAAATATTGAATATGGAAATGTCTTATACATTTATGTTTTATGCTTACTCGATCAGTTCAAATAAATACCTTCACGTGCACTTATACGAGTATCTCTGATCTAGAAGTTCGATCTTAAAAGAAACATATCAAAACTTACTTAACATATACTTCGATCCAGCCATACCCTACTTATTACTCGGTTTCACTTCATCCACCCTAAATTATTAAATCATTAGTCACTTCCTTCTTCCAACAAGTTTTAGCTAGGTCTTATTCACATTGCTTTGTATCCCTCCCTTGTCAAAAAAAAAAAAAAAATCATTTTCAAAAACACAACTACACAAGAAGTGTAATTTAAATTATAGAAATGGTATACTTCACATGAAACTTCATTAACCATAATATTAAAAAGCCTCATGCACATAGCGTTACCCAAACAAATGAGTAAAGAGTGAAGACCCTCCCAAAAATCTATTGGACCAATTTATGTTGGTGAGCATGGTGACCCTCACGCCTAATCGATCTTTTTTCTTTTTTNAATTTTTTTTTTTTTTTTTTTTTTTTTTTTTTTTTTTGCAAATTTCATGGGTCAAATCTTAACCAATAATTCCCTTTTTTTTTAATTAATTACTATTTAACTATTAATTAATAATATTTGTCTTTTTGTCCATGCATGTACTACGTACTCTTATTAGTTGTTATTATTATATGCTACTACAAAATCAGCCCATCAAAATATCAATTTTCCTCTCCAACACTTAATCCTCCAATAATATTACTTGCGTGCACTCTACCTTCTATTTATATTAGTACATGCTATATTATTATTACAATACAAGTTCTTCTTTTTACCTTTTTTTTTTTTTTTTTTATAATTATTCAATCACAAGAGTGCATATATATACACTTACCCTTAAATTCTCTTAGCCAAAAAACACACCCCTCTCATTTAATTTTTTGTCTCTCTCTATTATTTCTTCTTCTTCTTCTAGCTTTCTCTCTCTATAATTTCTTCACACCTCCATTATTTTCTCTCTCTAGATTTTCAACTAATTATTTCCTTAATTTCAACTATTTCTTGTAATTAAGGGGGGAAAATGGATCAATTAAGTAGCATTTTGGAATTTTTGGATAACAAATCAATATTAATCACTGGTGGAGCTGGATTTTTAGCAAAGAGTATGACGTTATTGCTTCTTTTGTATTAATTAACTATTTATTTTTGCTTTGAAAGAGACATTAATTTAATTAGATAATTATAATTATTTTTATTAATTGCCATTATTTTATTTGTGTTTGTAGTATTTGCGGAGAAAGTACTAAGGACTCAACCAAATGTGAAGAAGATTTATCTTCTAGTTAGGGCTGCTGACAATAAGTCTGCTTCACTAAGGTTGCAAAATGAGGTATCTTTTCCTAGGAATTTTTTTTCTCATAAGAATTAATTAATTAGTCATATATTCAATAAGATTTTGAAATGTTTTGCGAAAACTCTATTATCTTATCTTAAAATTTCGAAAAATGCCATTACGATATGATGTTTTTCACAATTTCTGGTGCCTATCTTCGTGTTCTTATATTTTTTCTAGAGATGGCCTATAGATGAACGTTAAAATTGTGCTTCTTTCTAAATTTGCTAGTTTTAAAAATTGTACATACCAAAAAAGATTAATGACTATTTAAGGGTAATTGTGGTTGCATTGTGTCCAGAAGAATCCATAAAATATAAGTTAGATTTTACTTAGCTAATTATGAAGTTAAGCTTACTATTAATACCGTGTATATCATACATGATCGAGGGATTATAGGTAAATCATTGTGATATGCAAAATTGCATATCACAATAGGATTTTAAGGTAATATGTTAGAAATTCAAAGGTAAAGTTGTCTTTTTAAATGCATTTTAAGGGGTAATAGGTAAATAGAGTTTTCAACTTATTTACGAAAATGTCATGTGAATTTTTATTTATACATATCACAGTGATCTACTAGATATTATCCTACATGATCTGATGATCATATGTAAGTTGCTTAGAGCATGAACATTGGGTAGGATTATTATTGACCTTTTAGCCCTTCTTTTTTACGTGAAAATAAACCAGTTTTTACCCAAAGAAAGAGAAGAATTTACCCTTTCCATTTCTAGAGTGTTGTTTCTACTAACTTCCCATTTATGTGACAATATTTACTATTTTAAAATTTTAATAAAATCTATATTTTCACGGCATAAATTTCACAAGTATGTACAATATATCCGGATATAAATTGTCTTAGTAAATTAATTGAGCCATCTTTTGGTCAGTGAGGTAGTTGGCTTTAGTAACTCCTTTCCTTAATAGGTTATGAATAGTAGTACTATACAAGTCAATTTTCGAAATTGTTTTAAAAGTACATACACTATTTTTCCAATCAACAAATAAAAATGGTGTTACTGTTATTCTTTGTAGACTAGACTGTATAAGTGGTTAATACTTATTACATTGGATATGATTCAATTTTCCCTTGAACAAAATAGAACAAATAAAATTGAGGCAGTTGCTAATTCATGGGATATATAGATATATATGATATGATTACACATATTGCTAATGACATGTTCTTCTTCTTTGAGATGGTTATTGTGTTTTCAACCAACTACGAGTAGCTAATTAACAATGATCGATCGATGTGAGTATATATGACCATGTATTCTAAGGAGTCGTCGTGAAGATCATAGTCATCAAAGTTTGTCAAAACATATAGACTTATCTAGCACGACGACATGATATATCATTTTAATTACACGCGTGTAGTTAATTAATTGAATTTTACATGGATTAAATACAAGGAAAAACAAGGGTAAAAATCTTATGATTAAAGTATATATATATATGCTAATGATATACAAGTGATGATGATTTGGTATGTTAGGTGATAGGAAAAGACTTGTTCAAAGTATTGAAACAAAAGATGGGAGCAAACTTCAATTCGTTTATATCAGAGAAAGTGGGCATGGTGCCAGGTGACATTACTTGTGAAGACTTCGCAATTAAAGATTCAAAGCTTAAGGATGAATTATGCAAAAATGTTGATGTTATTGTTAACCTAGCTGCAACTACCAACTTTGATGAAAGGTACGTACTTACATATACTTAAATTTATTACTATATGTTTACATTTAATGTTATATTATCTTATTCTACGTAATAATAATAATAATTAATACTCCGTAATATGATAATTTAGTATGATTGTTTAATTATTGATATTTCGTTTTCAGTTGACAATGACTCGAGTTAATTGTTGATGTTATATATCTTAACATACGTCAATTCATATTTAAGACTTCTCATAACACATAACTATGTACACAAGTAGTATGAAAATGACCTAAGTTTTCAACATTCTTTGAATGTTTTTTTAAACTTGTCCTAGGTATGATGTCTCGTTGTATCTCAACACTTTCGGAGCTAAGTATGTTTTGGATTTTGCCAAGAAATGCATTAACTTGAAGGTTCTTGTACAAGTCTCAACTGGTTAGTATAAATTTTGTTCGATTCCATAATGCATTCCTATTTTATCACCCTAGCACTTGATTAGTAGAAGAACTTACTTTGTATCTTAGGAATTACGTTCTTCTATTATTATAATGAGATTAGTAGGACCCTTTATAAATACATTTTACGTATATCATGTTGATTCTTTCAGGTCTATGTGAAATGTTGAATTTATCTTTATGTAATTATTACCATTAATTATAAACAAACTATTGTACTATATATTAAAATTGTGGTTAGCTAACTAAGAAATAATGATCAAATTAGGTATAAATTTCCTAGAAAAATAATTAAGATAATTTGATTTGATCGATTATGTATCAAGTATAATAGAAAAACGAATATTTAGATTAGCTATACAAAAACAATCAAACTAATAGAGATAGACATTACAAAACTTCAGCTTATGTATCTGGCGAAACCGCGGGACTTGTAAAGGAGAATCCATACTACATTGGAGAATCATTGAATGGAAGACCAGGGCTAGACATTGAAGAAGAGAAGAAACTAATTGAGGAAAAATTAGAAGTGCTTCAAGCTGAAGGAGCCACTGATGAACATATCAAGTTCACATTGAAGGATATGGGTCTTGAGAGGTATTTTATTAATTACATGCAAACCCTAAATATAATATTATTTTTTTTTTTTTTTTTTTTTATTGTTTGTTGATTGCAAATTAGAGACCATATATTAAGTAGTTACGGAGTAATATGGAAGTTATAAGGTCAATCATTATTCAAGCATTTTTGGAGGGAAAAAAGTACTTTCGTTGACTTATATTAAATGCATAATTTATGGCTAGAATGACTTAGGTACATGACCTAAGCTTAAGTAAATAACTAAATATATGTCTATTTTCAAAGGTTGTAGGTTAGATATAGTTAAGTGAACCTTTCCAAACTAACTAAACCTTTGCAATATTAAAGTGTTGAGTATTTTGTACGGAATAGTTATTAGAGGATTGATTTAGTGGCCTATCTTGTTAAAACCAAAATTATATGAATTTGTTAATCTTTATCAAATCTAATTGGATTTTATTAAAATACTAGACCTAATTTCAAGAAATATTGGAACTTTTTAGACGTGATTAAAACTCATTGAATTTATTAAATTCGATTTTAACTTTTTAATATTGAAACTTATTTTTAAAGGACCAGTGAAGAGAATGCATCCATTACCTTGCTTTTTTAGATGTGCACAATGTAAAACTATATGCGGAGTATACATTTTACAATCTCATTATCCGATTCGTTTATATATATATATGATATATATATGTTTCAACATCTAATGTCTTAGTTATATTATTTCTATACACAATCACTTGGAGGCGTAACGTGTAGAGTGTCTTTTTTTACAAGTTTCAATATATTATTTGTATAGAGAAGTGTCAAAATCAAAACAAATTAGGCTAGCTAGTGAGCCATTTAGCTTGGAGTTTAGTACTGCAGCTTATTCACAGTTTTAAAGTACAACCTTCTTGTTACCGACTAATAAATGAATTGATATCAACCATTGAAGGAGTCGAGATTCTCTCTATTTCTTAAAGGAAATAAGTGATAATTAATGGAGACTCATAAAACATTTTATTGGAATCTCCATCTTAACGGAGTTGATTCATAAGTCACAATTAAGCAATAAGTACCCCAATCACATATTTATACTCCGTCTCTAGTAGTAATTTATGATTTTTCCATATGTTTTTTTTTTTTTTTCTCTTATTAAGGCTTAGCATAATCTATTTGATGCAATAATGATTAAAAATTGTTTTAAAGAACTGACCAACTACCAACTGCCTACTGCCTAGTGTATGTGAGTGAGAGAATATATATAACACTTTACTACCTTATCCTGAAATATTAGCTACATACTACATAGCAGGGCAATATTATATGACCAAAATTCCTAACTTGCATGTGCCAATTTTCTCACAATATGAAACATCCTTTTCTTTCTGCATTTAATAGTGCATCCTAATATATTGTGATAATTACCAAATCTGAATCTCTCACCCCCCCCCCCCCTCCTAATAAGGTCACTTTTCATGAGCCTCTCATAAGTCATAACTCAACTTAAATCAATCAGATGTCGCAATTAGGGTGTCGTTATAACCGGAGTTATAGATCACCCTAAATAATTTATTCCGTTGATAGATTATGTATCCAAAATAATGTCATGTCACATTACTCACATAATAAAGACTGTCCAATATGGATGATTTTGTGACGAAGTAATTTATTTGTGTTATTGCAAAATGATCTAAAAGCTAAGGTCATGTCACATTACTCACATAATAAAGAGTTTCGGACTAAGACTGGACAATATATATATGGATGATTTTTTAACGAAGTAATTTATTCGTTTTATCGCAAAATGATCTACCAGGGCTAAGCACTGGGGATGGCCAAACGTGTATGTATTTACCAAGGCATTAGGAGAAATGATGCTAATGCAAGGAAATAATGGAGACATTCCTCTTGTGATTGTTCGACCTACTATTGTAAGCAGCACTTTCAAAGAACCATTTCCTGGTTGGGTAGAAGGTGTTAGGTACTTTAACTTCTCCTAACTCCAAATTATGTATTACTAGCTGATAATGTTTTTTGATGGTTAAAATTTTTTTGACTCATTTTACTTGACATTTGTAGGACTATTGACAGTTTAGCTGTTGCCTATGGCAAAGGGAGGTTGCCATGCTTCTTGGGTGACCCTGACTCTATTGTTGATGTGGTATGTTTAACAAACATTTGGTACACAAAATATGTCTAAAGTTGTTCGAAAAGTACGTATAATGATCACATTCTATGACAAATTTGGTTAGGTCGGATTTATGTTGATTTGTGTGTGTGTGTCATGCTGGATACTTGGATTCGTGATTCTTCTCATTATCATGTCGTGTCAACTAACCAAATAATTTTGAAACTGTGCAGATTCCAGCTGATATGGTAGCAAATGCGATCATAGTAACAGCCACGGCTCATGCAAATCGAATTGGGGATTCAAGAATCTACCAAGTTGGGTCATCAGTCAAAAATCCAACAACATTGACAACTCTACATGAAGTTGCATACAAATATTTCAAGCGCCACCCTTGGATTAACAAAGATGGAAGACCGGTCATAGTTGGACATGTTCGAATCATGGGCTCCATGGCTAGCTTCAAGAGATACCTTACTCTTCACTACTTACTTCCCTTGAAGGTATTACCACAATTTTCCTACTCATTCCACTTTTCTTGTTATGATAGTTTTTAGGCTCATTTTAATAACAAACGTGCTGATCATGTATGTAATTAAACTAATTTTTTCTCCTTTCTATAGGCACTCGAGCTGGCAAATATCGCGTTTTGCCAGTCCTTTAAAGGCACATACTTGGAACAAAGCAGGAAGATCAACATGGTGATGCGGTTAATAGAAATTTACAGACCCTATTTGTTCTTCAGGGGATTGTAAGTTGGACTAATTCTATACCCAATTATCATATACGACATACAGAAAAATTTCAGGAAAAAGAAAAGAAACTTACAAACCTGTGTAAAATTTTTACAGATATGATGACAGCAACACTGAGAAATTAAGGGTAGCAGCACGCGAGCAAGGAGTCGAAACAGATGTTTTCTACTTTGATCCAAAGGCTGTTAACTGGGAAGACTACTTCATGAACACTCATCTTCCTGGTTTAGTTAAACATGTATTCAAGTGAATCAATCAGCAGCAACAGCATAATAGGAGGAAGAAATCAAAAATCAAAACACCAAATGTGTTAATCAAAGCAAAGCAATATAATTAAAAATCCATTTACTAATATATACTAAAAATTATGCATTTCTACATTTAAGGCTGTAAAATCAGAATTGTTTGATGTATAATCGGATGAATGATGATGGCTTAATCTATATATAATTCTGTAAAATCAGATTTGTTAGATACATAATCTGATTAAGGGTCCAGGAGATTTGGAAAATATTAGCCTGTCTTTTTGGACTGTCATTTACTAAATTAATAAGGCTTTAAGCCTATTGTATCATCTACCCTTTGAAAAACAATCAAAAGGCAATTATGTTATACATCAGTATGTTATCGTTTGTTGTTCAACGATGTATGAGTTTCTCATGAATTCTTCATCTTTCTAATACTAATAAATCAAAACATATTTGCAACCAAAGCTCGACTCCAATTCAATGAGGGTTCACAACCACCTGCAGATTGGAGGATGGTACACATTATACAAGTGTATATCATGATATCATCTTCTTGGTACAACAGCAATAGTGTATAATAGTGACTATTATTCGGAAACAGATATCAGCAAAATTTATAAACTCCGTAGTATAATCAATGTTCAAGTCCACCTCTGCTCGCATAAAACTGCAGTAAAGACTAAATAATATATGCCTGACTAATAAGACGTCAAAAGGAATATCATATACAGCCAGATTAGTACATACATATGAAATAAGTATATATTAACGCTGAGAACAAGGTTCTTTTTTCCCTCAGGTAATATAATCTCAACAATAAAGTTATTTATAACAAAAAGAGAAAGTTAATACAATGGAGAAGCAGAAGGAGCCGTGCAATGAAGACGGAAAATAAGAAAATGTAGTTAGCTGATAAACAAACTAATGCTGCCTCGATGGAGATGGGTCTCTTTCCTTCCTTTTACCAGTCACAGATGAAACCCCGTTTCCGGAACTGTGAAGAGAAACTTGGCCAGTGTCATGGCATTTGTTGGGTGTAATATTTATTGACTTGCTACAGTTGGATGGGTTGGAATTGAAACTACTCGGCCTCGAGATGCAAAGCCAACTTCTTGAGGGCTCATCGGAGTTTTCACTGGCCAATGGGATATGCCATGATCCTCTCTCAGATTCCTGCGGAGAAAATAAACAATTATTATTAATGCTTTGAGTAATTACAAAATTGATCCCATTAAAAGTTATAATATCAAAGAAAAGGTTAACTTATTGTGGCTGCATTGCACAACCAGCAGGTATGCAGGTATTAGTGCATAAAAGTGAGAAGACTATCAATTGAATAGGTGCATAGTCAACAGCAAGGATATAGATGGAGCAAAAAATAATAAAATTATAAGAAAATAAGGGTTCATGTGGGGTTCATGTTTCCCTTGTTTCACTATGGCTGCCCACTTGTGGTGGGTAACCGGCTCTGGCTATGCAATGGATTTGATAGATTGCCATAAGTAGTCACAAGGATTCTATATTCTTCTTATTAGTCACTTCTTTCATTCTAAGCTAACCAACCATTGGTCTACAGCTCTTCAGAAGTCAAACGAGCTACTTCTACGTATCATTTTGGCATCCACAATGAACAATTGAACATTCAAATGTTACCCCTGAATTAAAAAACCTTGGGATCATTAGACATTCAAAGTTCAAACACCAATAAGACTCCTCATAAAGAGCTATAGGCTTCAGATTTAAAGGCTGCTTGGACCTAAGTAAAAATAAAGCATTCTTTGATCCTAGAAATAGGAAGCAACAAAGCGATCAAATTATCAAAAACCAACTTCTCTGAGGATTAATTACTCAATAAACTCCTGTTTGCAACTCAATTTCATTTCCAGATTGAAACAATTCCACTCTAAAATATTTTTCAATTTTATGTTTTTTCACAAGGCCATTCTCGGGGAGGACCTAATGATTAGAATGAATTGACTACCTGACACCAATTTACTAAAATCTTTCTAAATATTTCCGTTGAAATTCAGCATGAGAAACACGCCCTATCACCAGACTTTCGACTGGCCCCATCATTATTCCCATCATAGTATCATACCAATCCCAGCCAACTTTCATGCCCACACTGCATGAAGTTGAGGGAAAAACTTTAAACAAGGCCATTCAAAGAGAAAATCGAGAGACAGAAGAACAATAAGGTTGCAAGCAGCACCTGTATAAGAACCGAGTATGTCGGGGGCATTTTAAGGCACGGGACTCCTTTCACAAACTTATAATGTACCTGGGATATGAATAACAGAGCTCATTAGTGGGATAAGCATGAAATACTATGAAAGGAATCACAAATTTTAGGTGCACAAAGTTTTCGCAAACAGGATACACTTAATTATTCAACATAGTCAGCAAAGTATTACATGTGAATTAGGAGATAATTTTTCCAAGCAAGTACATCAAGTCTTCCAAGGACATAATTAATATTATAGTGATACCACAAGTGGTTCTTCGGAAATAGTGTTGTGCATAATTAATACAATTCACATATGGTGAAAGATTATTTAGAGCTTTCTCCATTGTTCTTTATGCCCTTCCATAATTCCTTTGTTTCCTCATTTCCCCGTTCCTTCCATACCTTCCTATCCAACTGTCCAACAGGGGTGTGCAAAAAATTTCAATTCCGAATTTCCGATCCAGTTTTCTGAATTTTCGTTCCGAAAAATCGGATATCCGGTCTGGATTTTTAAAATTCGGAAAAACCGGACCGCATATCCGGATTGGAATCAGAATGGGTTTTTAAAAATCCGGATTTTTAAGGAAAACATAAACCGGAAAACCGGATATCCGATTTTCCAATCTGGTCTTTTAAAGGAAAAATGAGGTTTTTAGAAGAGATTTGGTTAAAAAATCAGATCCGGATATCCGAAATTCCGGTTTTCCCGGATCGGATACGGAATTTTTTTAATTCCGAAAAAACGGATATCCGGTTTTCCGGATCGGAAAATTTCCGGTATCCGGTTTAGCACCTTTGAGAAAACTGATTTCCACCCCTTACCAAAACAAACAAGGAAAATGGGTAAATGATGGAATTTTATTTTCTAGGAAAAACAAACAGAACCTAAATATATTTCTTCTGAATTCTCAATAGTCTTGACTTGTATTTATTTCCCGCAAAATATCAAAGAGAGTATAACTAGAGAAAAAGAATAACATTAACTATTTGTGCTCTTTCCAGGAAAGAGAATTTCATTTCAGGATATTTATCTCTTGATTGGAACCAAAAGAATATCCTAATTAGGAGGCAGAGTACAATGAAGCCTCCCCCCCCCCCCCCCCCCC
>PYUH01000120.1:1708662-1743924 GCA_016808085.1 Suaeda aralocaspica | reverse complement strand
TGTCTCTTACACAAAAAAAAAAAAAAAAAAACTACCATTCAGTTTTAATAACTTACAATAAGGTTTAATAAAATTCCTATAATTTCCGATAAGTAATAACTCCAAATTATTCCTAAACCTTTCATTCTTTCAATACACAAACAAATTAGAATTAGGTTCAAATTACGTGAATTGAGAAAAGACACCATTGTGCAATAATGGAGCTAACACAAATAATCTTTGTACTCCTATAATGCAAGTGAAAGTTAAGGACTTTCAACATCCATTTTTTGTAACATCTCAAATATTAGTTTTCATTGAGGGTCCGTTTGGTAGGGCGTATATAGGGCGTAAACTTTTCAATATAAAATGATTTTCATTGAAAATAGTTTTCCATGAAAAACAATTTCATGGAAACAATTTTCTATTGTTTGGTTACATGTAAAAAAAGTGATGATGAAAATAGGGAAAATGAAGGGGGGGTTAGAAGGAGATAGTAAGGGGAGAAGAGGTGTATAAAGGGATGGAAGGAAAATTGTTTTCCTTTCATTTTGAACCAAAAGGTTTTCCAATCATTGTAAGGAAAAATTTAACTCCCATGAAAAATGTTTTAACATTCCTTTGTATACCAAAAAATGTAAAATTGGGAAAATGAAAAAATACTTTTCATGGAAAATGTTTTACGCTCTACCAAACGGAGCTAGCTTTATTTTTAACGTGCGTGAATAAAACTTGGGATTTAGACATCACTAGAATTTATTATTTTATTTATTTTTTATTTTTTTGAGGGAAGAGACACATCAAAAGAAATAATGTAAACATTATTCATCCGATATTCTTCAATAGCTAGTCTATGCCAATTGTCATTGTCCATTTGTCCCCGCAACGATGCCCCTCTTGAGTGTTGCCCTTTATCCCAATTTTTAGCGTCACGATTCACAAATTAACTTGCATGGTTCAAAGGCATATTTATGAACTAGACAAAGACTGCCATAATATTATTTGTAATCTTGAAGAATTATATAAAACATATACGATATCTTATATCAATTTCCTTGTCTAAGAACTTCTTTTTTTTTTTGTACTTTTTTAGGGTTTGCAAAAATCGCAAACGACAACGTAGATAGTGATCTTGAACATGCAATATCGTTTTTAAATATATACCTAATTTATCGTTAAAGATTATAATTTAACATAAAGTGTTATTAGCTAGGTAAATTTTTCTGTGACGGATGACAATAAACACAAACTAAATAAAGAAATCAAAACTCTTAATTATCGACTGTAAAACCATAACTACTCTCTAGTCTAAGGATCAGACTAGCAAACAACCAAAGACATAAATTGAAGCTAAGTTTTTTCTATTTTAAGGAACGAACCAAACCATTTACCCATTCCCCTTTAACAAGATGACATAGGGAGTAAAAAACAACCATGTTGTTTGACTTAACATTGTACTATCCACAACAAGCTACATTAGCTTGCGTTGCGAATTGATGTTTAGCTACTACAGTAGCTTCCCATGCACATAACAACACCTGACATAGAATTAGATGATATCAGATATCTTTGCATTTTGATGCCAAAAATCAAAATTAATTTCTTTCTTTTTGAATTGGTCAAACTAAAACCTACTCCATTGTCTCTATACATGAATACTCCATAGTAATTACTTAGCTAGCTAGTTACCCTTGCAACAAATTGCCTCATCTTCTGCTTGTTATAGTACGTTTTTGGTAGGAGTACCGAGTACATGACTACATGTATGAGAAGTCGCAAAGGCAATTTATGTAGATGAAGAAGTCACATGATACTCGTCCTGTATTACGGAGTATAATATGTATTTCATATATAGTTATGTAGTACTCAGGGCCCACTATAGAGGGGTTGAAAAGTGAAAGAGCCCCACCGCACAGGGCCTCACATATATAGGCCCCTAATTTTTATTTTCGTATATTGTTACTATAATATATAATATTAAATATTAATAATATAGGGTCTAATTTATTTATTTTTAATTAGAACAGATGAACATGATCCCTAAAATTTTTGCCACGTCGTAGTAGTACTTCATATATCGAATAATTAAGGTAATTGATGTAGATGAGAAGTTGCATGGTACTCGCACCGTCAACTTGGTGCGTGGTTGTGTATGCCAAAGGTAGGTCTTTGTAATTGAATGTTTGTATGGCAAGTCATCCTAGCTACATTGAAAACAAATGCCAAACTTCTTTGCTAAAATAAAAAGGAATAAGATATTATGAAATATGAATGGATCTTTTGTAGATATGGGGTCAAAATTTGGAACACAATTAAGTTTTCGAATGAAGAATTTAGGAGAAACTGTCGGTCAATTACATGTGGCTTCATTTAATTATGGGGTACGTACCTTAACTAAAAACCAATAGTATATTTTTAAAAATACATATACCTCAATGGTTGAGTAATAATATTAGGCATTTTGATTTTGTGCTTTCATATATTAGCATGTTTTCAATTTGAAGACTATTCGAGGTGGGAAATTTGTAATGAATTATTAGGATTTTTTTTTCGGTGGTAGGAAGCCATAAAAGGCGAAATAGTGAGAATTGATCCCAAGGCATTTTGGAATCGGGAGGAAAACTCCAACCACCTGAAACTATTTACTCCCTCCTTGTTATTTACTTGCTAGCTACATAGCAATATAGCACAATAAATTTAGAAACATCATCATGGATTCATAGGACCATGTGATTAAAAGAGTTAAGTGAGCAATTAAGGTGATTAAAAAGGTAAAGGTTAAAAGTGATTAAATCATGCATGCAATTTAATAAAAAAAGTATAAAGTGGGTTAATAAAACATGGAACCACACTCCAAAAGAGATATGTATCAAGTAATAAGAAAAATCCCCTTTTGGATATATGTAGCAAGTAAAAAAAAAACGGAGGGAGTTATATTTCTTACTCTCAAAATATTGAGAATTATCGTTAATGCAATATAAACCTTGGCCCCTACCATTTAATGTTGCGAGAAAAAAAAAAACTACTTTCTTCTGGAAATGAAAACAAATGTTTTAAGACAATCAAATACTCCCTTCGTTTCCTATTTTTCTTTACATATCTTGTTTCTCTATATGTTCCATATTTTGCTTTACATTACAACTTTATTAGATTTTTAACATTTTTTTATTAAAAAGGACCCCACACACCACCCACTAATAAGCTTCTATTAGTTGCAACTTGTTTCTCTCTCATCAATTATTACCCCAATTTGACTCCACTACTATTATTATATCATATATCAAAATGAGGGGTGTGAATAGTGACCGTCAAGAATAATAGGGGAACAGAGGGAGTAATAAAAATGATACAAGATTATGGGACGGAACCAAAGGAAGTAAGTACTGCATATATTAGTGCACATTAATATGAATAAAATTATATAGTTCGACTTTAATAATACTAACATCACAAAACAACATACAATATTATTCTGATTAGGCATTGAAATTTTGCAATATAATTGCCATTGACTCGAAACGAACAATCATTATCAATGCTAAAATAATAAACTTATACTAATTTACTAATTTAAAAATTGGGTACATAAATATCAACTCTCAACTGTTTGTAAATCAAATTAATAACGTATGCACAAGCGCGTTGTAAAATTCAGACATAAATGATTAACTAATACCTAGCATAGCTTAGCTTATTATATATATAATATTCAGTTTGGTAGAAATTGTAGAATTGTTCTGATCAAAATCTAACTCAACAACCCCCAATCAACTGTCAATACCAAATAACCACTTAAATTTCTTAGCAAATATCTAACTTCCAAGAAGTAATCTGTCTTTCAAAATAATAAACTGGCACAAGATACGCAACAATGCAACATATTAGATCAATATGTAATTGCATGAAGAGATCATTTCATTACATATATGACGATAACTTGAATTGTTCTCTTTAGTCTTAAGCAATAATGTATAGAATTGTAGAAAAAAAAAACGCATAATTAGATCTTAAATATTCGCAATCATTTAGTCTAATGTCACCACCATCTCTGAAACAAAGATACCTCGAAAAATGTTTACATATTCATCTATCCATGCTTATACATTCAATTCAATTCAATTCAAAGCACATATAATCGAGTATTGTCTCTAAATTATCGGAGATGAAGGCAAAAATATTGAATATGGAAATGTCTTATACATTTGTTTTATGCTTACTCGATCAGTTCAAATAAATACCTCACGTGCACTTATACGAGTATCTCTGATCTAGAAGTTCGATCTTAAAAGAAACATATCAAAACTTACTTAACATATACTTCGATCCAGCCATACCCTACTTATTACTCGGTTTCACTTCATCCACCCTAAATTATAAATCATTAGTCACTTCCTTCTTCCAACAAGTTTTAGCTAGGTCTTATTCACATTGCTTTGTATCCCTCCCTTGTCAAAAAAAAAAAAAAAATCATTTTCAAAAACACAACTACACAAGAAGTGTAATTTAAATTATAGAAATGGTATACTTCACATGAAACTTCATTAACCATAATATAAAAAGCCTCATGCACATAGCGGTTACCCAAACAAATGAGTAAAGAGTGAAGACCCCAAAAATCTATTGGACCAATTTATGTTGGTGAGCATGGTGACCTCACGCCTAATCGATCTTTTTCTTTTTTTTTTTTTTTTTTTTTTTTTTTTTTTTTTGAAATTTCATGGGTCAAATCTTAACCAATAAATCCTTTTTTTAATTAATTACTATTAACTATTAATAATAAATATTGTCTTTTGTCCATGCATGTACTACGTACTCTTATTAGTTGTTATTATTATATGCTACTACAAAATCAGCCCATCAAAATCATATCAATTTTCCTCTCCAACACTTAATCCTCCAATAATATTACTTGCGTGCACTCTACCTTCTATTTATTAGGACATGCTATATATATTATACAATACAAGTTCTTCTTTTTACCTTTTTTTTTTTAAAAACAACACAAGAGGGCATAATATACATACCCAAATCAGCCAAAAAAAACACACCCCTCCAAGCGCTCTCTATCTCCCTCTAGCTCCTCTCTATAATTTCTTCACACCTCCATTATTTTCTCTTCTAGATTTTCAACTAATTATTTCCTTAATTTCAAACTATTTCTTGTAATTGGAAGGGGGAAAATGGATCAATTAAGTAGCATTTTGGAATTTTTGGATAACAAATCAATATTAATCACTGGTGGAGCTGGATTTTTAGCAAAGAGTATGACGTTATTGCTTCTTTTGTATAATTAATATTTATTTTTGCTTTGAAAGAGACATTAATTTAATAGATAATTATAATTATTTTTATTAATTGCCATTATTTTATTTGTGTTGTAGTATTTGCGGAGAAAGTACTAAGGACTCAACCAAATGTGAAGAAGATTTATCTTCTAGTTAGGGTGCTGACAATAAGTCTGCTTCACTAAGGTTGCAAAATGAGGGGTATCTTTCCTAGGAATTTTTTTCTCATAAGAATTATAATTAGTCATATATTCAAAAGATTTTGAAAATGTTTGCGAAAACTCTATTATCTTATCTTAAAATTTCGAAAAATGCCATTACGATATGATGTTTTTCACAATTTCTGGTGCCTATCTTCGTGTTCTTATATTTTTTAGAGATGGCCTATAGATGAACGTTAAAATGTGCTTCTTTCTAAATTTGCTAGTTTTAAAAATTGTACATACCAAAAAGATTAATGACTATTAAGAGGTAATTGTGGTTGCATTGTGTCCAGAAGAATCCATAAAATATAATTAGATTTTACTTAGCTAATTATGAAGTTAAGCTTACTATTAATACCGTGTAGTATCATACATGATCGAGGGATTATAGGTAAATCATTGTGATATGCAAAATTGCATATCACAATAGGATTTTAAGGTAATATGTTAGAAATTCAAAGGTAAAGTTGTCTTTTTAAATGCATTTTAGGTATTAAGGGGTAATAGGTAAATAGAGTTTCAACTTATTTACGAAAATGTCATGTGAATTTTTATTTATACATTCACAGTGATCTACTAGATATTATCTACATGATACTTGATGATCATATGTAAGTTGCTTAGAGCATGAACATTGGGTGGAGAGATATTATTGACCTTTAGCCCTTCTTTTTTACGTGAAAAATAAACCAGTTTTTACCCAAGAAAAGAGAAGAATTTACCTTTCCATTTCTAGAGTGTTGTTCTACAACTTCCCATTTAGTGGACAATATTTACTATTTTAAAATTTAATAAAATCTATATTTTCACGGACATAAATTTCACAGATGTACAATATATCCGGATATAAATTGTCTTAGTAAATTAATTGAGCCATCTTTTGGTCAGTGAGGGTAGTTGGCTTAGTAACTCCTTTCCTTAATAGGTTATGAAAGTAGTACTATACAAGTCAATTTTCGAAATGTTTAAAAGTACATACACTATTTTTCCAATCAACAAATAAAAATGGTGTTACTGTTATTCTTTGTAGACTAGACTGTATAAGTGGTTAATACTTATACATTGGATATGATTCAATTTTCCCTTGAACAAAATAGAACAAATAAAATTGAGAGGCAGTTGCTAATTCATGGGATATAATAGTTATATGATATGATTACACATATTGCTAATGACATGTTCTTCTCTTGAGATGGTTATTGTTTTTCAACCACTACGAGTAGCTAATAACAATGATCGATCGATGTGAGTATATATGACCATGTATTCTAAGGAGTCGTCGTGAAGATCATAGTCATCAAAGTTTGTCAAAACTATAGACTTATCTAGCACGACGACATGATATATCATTTTAATACACGCGTGTAGTTAAATTAATTGAATTTTACATGGATTAAATACAAGGAAAAACAAGGGTAAAAATTATGATTAAAGTATATATATATATGCTAATGATATACAAGTGATGATGATTTGGTAGTTTAGGTGATAGGAAAAGACTTGTTCAAAGTATTGAAACAAAAGATGGGAGCAAACTTCAATTCGTTTATATCAGAGAAAGTGGGCATGTGCCAGGTGACATTACTTGTGAAGACTTCGCATTAAAGATTCAAAGCTTAAGGATGAATTATGCAAAAATGTTGATGTTATTGTTAACCTAGCTGCAACTACCAACTTTGATGAAAGGTACGTACTTACATATACTTAAATTTATACTATATGTTACATTTAATGTTTATATTTCTTATTCTACGTAATAATATAATAATTAATACTCCGTAATATGATAATTTAGTATGATTGTTTAATTATTGATATTTCGTTTCAGTTGACAATGACTCGAGTTAATGTTGATGTTATGTATATCTTAACATACGTCAATTCATATTTAAGACTTCCATAACACATAACTATGTACACAAGTAGTATGAAAATGACCTAAGTTTTCAACATTCTTTGAATGTTTTTTAAACTTGTCCTAGGTATGATGTCTCGTTGTATCTCAACACTTTCGGAGCTAAGTAGTTTTTGGATTTTGCCAAGAAATGCATTAACTTGAAGGTTCTTGTACAAGTCTCAACTGGTAGTATAAATTTTGTTCGATTCCATAATGCATTCCTATTTTATCACCCCTAGCACTTGATTAGTAGAGAACTTACTTTGTATCTTAGGAATTACGTTCTTCTATTATTATAATGAGATTAGTAGGACCCTTTATAAATACATTTTACGTATATCATGTTGATTCTTTCAGGTCTATGTGAAATGTTGAATTTATCTTTATGTAATTATTACCATTAATTATAAACAAACATATTGTACTATATATTAAAATATTGTGGTTAGCTAACTAAGAAATAATGATCAATTAGGTATAAATTTCCTAGAAATTAAAATAATTAAGATAATTTGATTTGATCGATTATGTATCAAGTATAATAGAAAAACGAATATTTAGATTAGCTATACAAAAACAATCAAACTAATAGAGATAGACATTACAAAACTTCAGCTTATGTATCTGGCGAAACGCGGGACTTGTAAAGAGAATCCATACTCATTGGAGATCATTGAATGGAAGACCAGGCTAGACATTGAGAAGAGAAGAAAACTAATTGAGGAAAAATTAGAAGTGCTTCAAGCTGAAGGAGCCACTGATGAACATATCAAGTTCACATTGAAGGATATGGGTCTTGAGAGGTATTTTATTAATTACATGCAAAACCCTAAATATAATATTACTTTTTTTTTTTTTTTTTTTTTATTGTTTGTTGATTGCAAATTAGAGACCATATATTAAGTAGTTACGGAGTAATATGGAAGTTATAAGGTCAATCATTATTCAAGCATTTTGGAGGGAAAAAAAGTACTTTCGTTGACTTTATATAATGCTTATAATTTATGGCTAGAATGACTTAGGTACATGACCTAAGCCTTAGTAAATAACTAAATATATGTCTATTTTCAAAGGTTGTAGGTTAGATATAGTTAAGTGAACCTTTCCAAACTAACTAAACCTTTGCAATATAAAGTGTTGAGTATTTTTGTACGGAATAGTTATTAGAGGATTGATTTAGTGGCCTATCTTGTTCTAAAACCAAAATTATATGAATTTGTTAATCTTTATCAAAATCTAATTGGATTTTATTAAAAAATACTAGACCTAATTTCAGAAAAATATTGGGAACTTTTAGACGTGATTAAAAACTCATTGAATTTATTAAATTCGATTTTAACTTTTTAATATTGACTTATTTTTTAAAGGACCAGTGAAGAGAATGCATCCATTACCTTGCTTTTTAGATGTGCACAATGTAAAACTATATGCGGAGTATACATTTTACAATCTCATTATCCGATTCGTTTATATATATATATGATTATATATGTTTCAACATCTAATGTCTTAGTTATATTATTTCTATACACAATCACTTGGAGGCGTAACGTGTAGAGTGTCTTTTTTACAAGTTTCAATATATTATTTGTATATAGAGAATGTCAAAATCAAAACAAATTAGGCTAGCTAGTGAGCCATTTAGCTTGGGGTTTAGTACTGCAGCTTATTCACAGTTTTAAAGTACAACCTTCTTGTACCGACTAATAAATGAATTGATATAACCATTGAAGGAGTCGAGATTCTCTCTATTCTTAAAGGAAATAAGTGATAATTAATGGAGACTCATAAAACTTTTATTGGAATCTCCATCTTTAACGGAGTTGATTCATAAGTCACAATTAAGCAATAAGTACCCCAATCACATATTTATACTCCGTCCTCTAGTATTATGATTTTTTCCATGTTTTTTTTTTTTTTCTCTTATTAAGGCTTAGCATAATCTATTTTGATGCAATAATGATTAAAAATGTTTTAAAGAACTGACCAACTACCAACTGCCTACTGCCTAGTGTAGTGAGTAGTGACTAACTTACTATTGCCAACCTTTACTACCTTATCCTGAAATATTAGACTACATACTACATAGCAGGGCAATATATATGACCAAAATCCCTAACTTGCATGTGCCAATTTTCTCACAATATGAAACATCCTTTTCTTTCTGCATTTAATAGTGCATCCTAATATTATTGTGATAATTACCAAATCTGAATCTCTCAACACCCCCCCTAATAAGGTCACTTTTCATGAGCCTCTCATAAGTCATAACTCAACTTAAAATCAATCAGATGTCGCAATTAGGGTGTCGTTATAACCGGAGTTATAGATCACCCTAAATAATTTATTCCGTTGATAGATTATGTATCCAAATAAAAGTCATGTCACATTACTCACATAATAAAGACTGTCCAATATGGATGATTTGTGGACGAAGTAATTTATTTGTGTTATGCAAAATGATCTAAAAGCTAAGGTCATGTCACATTACTCACATAATAAAAGTTTCGGACTAAGACTGGACAATATATATATGGATGATTTTTTAACGAAGTAATTTATTCGTTTTATCGCAAAATGATCTACCAGGGCTAAGCACTGGGATGGCCAAACGTGTATGTATTTACCAAGGCATTAGGAGAAATGATGCTAATGCAAGGAAATAAGAGACATTCCTCTTGTGATTGTTCGACCTACTATTGTAAGCAGCACTTTCAAAGAACCATTTCCTGGTTGGGTTAGAAGGTGTTAGGTACTTTAACTTCTCTAACTCCAAATTATGTATTACTAGCTGATAAGTTTTTTGATGGTTAAAATTTTTTGACTCATTTTACTTGACATTTGTAGGACTATTGACAGTTTAGCTGTTGCCTATGGCAAAGGGAGGTTGCCATGCTTCTTGGGTGACCCTGACTTATTGGTGATGTGTGGTATGTTTAACAAACATTTGGTACACAAAATATGTCTAAAGTTGTTCGAAAAGTACAGTATAATGATCACATTCTATGACAAATTTGGTAGGTCGGATTTATGTTGATTTGTGTGTGTGTGTGTTCATGCTGATACTTGGATTCGTGATTCTTCTCATTATCATGTCGTGTCAACTAACCAAATAATTTTGAAACTGTGCCGATTCCAGCTGATATGGTAGCAAATGCGATCATAGTAACAGCCACGGCTCATGCAAATCGAATTGGGGATTCAAGAATCTACCAAGTGTGGTCATCAGTCAAAAATCCAACAACATTGAAACTCTACATGAAGTTGCATACAAATATTTCAAGCGCCACCCTTGGATATAACAAAGATGGAAGACCGGTCATAGTTGGACATGTTCGAATCATGGGCTCCATGGCTAGCTTCAAGAGATACCTTACTCTTCACTACTTACTTCCTTGAAGGTATTACCACAAATTTCCTACTCATTCCACTTTTCTTGTTATGATAGTTTTTAGGCTCATTTTAATAACAAACGTGGCTGATCATGTATGTAATTAAACTAATTTTTTCCTTTCTATAGGCAATCGAGCTGGCAAATATCGCGTTTTGCCAGTCCTTTAAAGGCCAATACTTGGAACAAAGCAGGAAGATCAACATGGTGATGCGGTAATAGAAATTTACAGACCCTATTTGTTCTTCAGGGGATTGTAAGTTGGACTAATTCTATACCACATATCATATACGACATACAGAAAATTTCAGGAAAAGAAAAAAGAAACTTACAACCTGTGTAAAATATTTTAGATATGATGACAGCAACACTGAGAAAATAAGGGTAGCAGCCGAGAGCAAGGAGTCGAAACAGAGTTTTTTCTACTTTGATCCAAAGGCTGTTAACTGGGAAGACTACTCATGAACACTCATCTTCCTGGGTTTAGTTAAACATGTATTCAAGTGAATCAATCAGCAGCAACAGCATAATAGGGGAAGAAATCAAAACAAAACACCAAATGTGTTAATCAAAGCAAAGCAATATAATTAAAATCCTTTACTAAATATACTAAAATTATGCATTTCTACATTTAAGGCTTGAAAATCAGAATTTTTGATGTATAATCGGATGATGATGATGTATGCTTAATCTATATATAATTCTGTAAAATCAGATTTGTTAGATACATAATCTGAATAAGGGTCCAGGAGATTTGGAAAAAATTAACCTGTCTTTTGGACTGTCATTTACTAAATTAATAAGGCTTTAAGCCTATTGTATCATCTACCCTTTAAAAAAAACATCAAAAGGCAATTATGTTTTATACTCAGTATGTTATCGTTTGTTGTTCAACGATGTATGAGTTTCTCATGAATTCTTCATCTTTCTAATACTAATAAATAAAAACATATTTGCAACCAAAGCTCGACTCCAATTCAATGAGGGTTCACAACCACCTGCAGATTGGAGGATGGTACACATTATACAAGTGTATATCATGATATCATCTTCTTGGTACAACAGCAATAGTGTATAATAGTGACTATTATTCGGAAACAGATATCAGCAAAATTTATAAACTCCGTAGTATAATCAATGTTCAAGTCCACCTCTGCTCGCATAAAAACTGCAGTAAGTAAGACAAATAATATATGCCTGACTAATAAGACGTCAAAAGGAATATCATATACAGCCAGATTAGTACATACATATGAAATAGTATATATTAACGCTGAGAACAAGGTTCTTTTTTCCCTCAGGTAATATAAATCTCAACAAAATAAGTTATTTATAACAAAAAGAAAGAAGTTAATACAATGGAGAAGCAGAGCAGAAGAGCCGTGCAATGAAGACGGAAAATAAGAAAATGTAGTTAGCTGATAAACAAACTAATGCTGCCTCGATGGAGATGGGTCTCTTTCCTTCCTTTTACCAGTCACAGATGAAACCCCGTTTCCGAACTGTGAAGAGAAACTTGGCAGTGTCATGGCATTTGTTTGGGTGTAATATTTATTGACTTGCTACAGTTGGATGGGTTGGAATTGAAACTACTCGGCCTCGAGATGCAAAGCCAACTTCTTGAGGGCTCATCGGAGTTTTCACTGGCCAATGGGATAGCCATGATCCTCTCTCAGATTCCTGCGGAGAAAATAAAACAATTATTATTAATGCTTTGAGTAATTACAAAATTGATCCCATTAAAAGTTATAATATCAAAGAAAAAGGTTAACTTATTGTGGCTGCATTGCACAACCAGCAGGTATGCAGGTATTAGTGCATAAAAGTGGAGAAGACTATCAATTGAATAGGTGCATAGTCAACAGCAAAGATATAGATGGAGCAAAAAATAATAAAATTAAAATAAGGGTTCATGTGGGGTTCATGTTTCCTTGTTCACTATGGCTGCCCACTTGTGGTGGGTAACCGGCTCTGGCTATGCAATGGATTTGATAGATTGCCATAAGTAGTCACAAGGATTCTATATTCTTCTTATTAGTCACTTCTTTCATTCTAAGCTAACCAACCATTGGTCTACACGCTCTTTCGAAGTCAAAACGAGCTACTTCTACGTATCTTTTGGCATCCACAATGAACAATTGAACATTCAAATGTTACCCCTGAATTAAAAACCTTGGGATCATTACATTCAAAGTTCAAACACCAATAAGACTCCTCATAAAGAGCTATAGGCTTCAGATTTAAAGGCTGCTTGGACCTAAGTTAAAAAAGCATTCTTTATCCTAGAAATAGGAAGCACAAAGCGATCAAATTATCAAAAACCAACTTCTCTGAGGATTAATTACTCTAATAAACTCCTGTTTGCAAACTCAATTTCATTTCAGATTGAACAATTCCACTCAAAATATTTTTCAATTTTATGTTTTTCACAAGGCCATTCTCGGGGAGGACTAATGATTAGAATGAATTGACTACCTGACACCATTTACTAAAATCTTTCTAAATATTTTTCGTGATTGAAATTCAGCATGAGAAAACACGCCCTATCACCAGACTTTCGACTGGCCCCATCATTATTCCCATCATAGTATCATACCAATCCCAGCCAACTTTCATGCCCACACTGCATGAAGTTGAGGGGAAAACTTTAAACAAGGCCATTCAAAGAGAAAATCGAGGAGACAGAAGAACAATAAGGTTGCAGCAGCACCTGTATAAGAACCGAGTATGTCGGGGAATTTAAGGACGGGACTCCTTTCACACAAACTTATAATGTACCTGGGATATGAATAACAGAGCTCATTAGTGGGATAAGCATGAAATACTATGAAAGGAATCACAAATTTTAGGTGCACAAAGTTTTCGCAAACAGGATACACTTAATTATTCAAACAGTCAGCAAAGTATACATGTGAATTAGGAGATAATTTTTCCAAGCAAGTACATCAAGTCTTCCAAGGACATAATTAAATTTATAGTGATACCACAAGTGGTTCTCGGAAATAGGTGTGTGCATAATTAATACAATTCACATATGGTGAAAGATTATTTAGAGCTTTCTCCATTGTTCTTTATGCCCTTCCATAATTCCTTTTTTCCTCATTTCCCCGTTCCTTCATACCTTCCTATCCAAATGTCCAACAGGGGTGTGCAAAAAATTTCAATTCCGAATTTCCGATCCAGTTTTCTGAATTTTCGTTCCGAAAAATCGGATATCCGGTCTGGATTTTTAAATTCGGAAAAAAAAACCGGACCCATATCCGGATTGGAATCAGAATGGGTTTTTAAAAATCCGGATTTTTTTTTTAGGAAAACAATAAAACCGGAAAAAACCGGATATCCGATTTCCAATCTGGTCTTTTAAAGGAAAAATGAGGTTTTAGAAGAGGATTTGGTTAAAAAATCAGATCCGGATATCCGAAATTCCGGTTTTTTCCCGGATCGGATACGGAATTTTTTAATTCCGAAAAAAAAACTGTAAAAAAAAAAAGATCGAGAAAATTAACAATTGTCAACACTAGACTTGAGATGAAAAAAAAAAAATATGCCACTAAAAAAAAAACCAAAAACAAAAACCCCCCACCCCCACGGCTCTCCGGTTTTTTTTCCGGCTCGGCACCAAATTTCCGGTGGTACTTCGGTTTTTTAGCCATTTTTTTGGTTTTTTTCGCCCCTTTGCGAAACCTGATTTCCACCCTTACCCACACCCACCCCACGGACCGGACCAATGGGTAACTCCTTGGCCCTTTTATTTTCTCCGGCCACCCCAACCAACCCAGGAACCCCTTCACTCTTCTTTCTCTGGACTTCTTCATCGTCTTGACTTGTCTTTCTTTCCCGGGCAAAATATCAAAGAGAGTATAACTAGCGAAAAAGAATCAACAATTACTATTTGTGCTCTTTCCAGGGAAAGAGAAATTCATTCAGGCTATTTCTCTCTTGCTTGGGAAACCAAAAGGAATAGCCTCAGTCGGCGCAGAGGAAAGCGAAGAAGGGAAAGAAAAAAAAAAAAAACAAAAAAAAAAAAAAAAAAAAAAAAAAAGAAAAAAAAAAAAAAAAAAAAGGACGAAAATAAAAAAAAAAAAAAAAAAAAAAACAAAAAGAATAAGAAAAAAAAAAGAAATTAATAAAAAAAAACAAAAACAAAAACCACCCACCCCCCCCCCCCCCCCCCCCCCCCCCCCCCCCCCCCCCCCCCCCCCCCCCCCCCCCTAGAAAGCCAATCAACCATCACAACAAACACAAGAACCTAGAATGTGATCTTTAGAATTTAAATAAATGATATGAGAGCATTTTTCGTATAATTGTGTTTGCAACAAATCTCAAGCAAAATGTCCTCATTTAATGAAAGTAAGTTGACAAGAGTAACATAATGAAAATCAGTGTACAAAAGTATCACATAACATGATAACGCTGTAAAATACTATTAGTGGAAAGGGTACTTCAGATAATGCATAATAAGTTCATTATTAGCTTAGGTACAAAGCAAAGGAGTGCATACTTGATGTCTTTCCTTCCACTGAAGAAAAAAGCTGCTACCAAGAAGTTCAAATATGTGATCACGCATTTCATCGTTTGTAACAAGTAAACACTTCATCTTCACAGCAGCATAGAGCCAATACCTATACATATATAAAATAGCATAAGAAAGAAAGATCAGAAAATGTGATAATGAAAACAGAGTAACATAAACACCACCATAGCATGCTTCAAACAATTTAAGCGGAGTTGAAATGGTATATTTCAAACAGATATTTGTATAAGAATTTCAATTGAGAAGCGATTCCAACATCCAACAGAACAACAGAAAAACAACTACAAGACAGGATATGTATGCTCAATAAGATAACAAGAGCAGCAACTAGAAATGTGGAGAAAAGGTATGGTGGGTCCCTACCAATCATCATTTGATCCACTAGGTGTTGTATAAAGTGTGCCATGAGCTAACCACTTCTGAAGAAGATTTTGACTGTAAGGATTCCCCTGGAATGCCCGTAGACGTTTATTGTGTAGCACAACCAAAGGCCACTTTTTATTTCTCTTATATAGCTCTGTCACTACAGCTTCAAGCTGCTCTATTGCAATTTCCATGACAAAAGCAAGATAAAAACTAATATATACTACAGTATATAGATAAGTGAATGCAAGAAAAAGTAAAAAAGAATTTCAAAAAAAAAGAAGCAAATATAAGTTAATCACCTGAGCAATGCTAAACCCTCCATCAGAAAAATTTTGCTGGTACAGCCCAATATTTGCTCCATCAACTATAGCCTCGTAGTCAGCATGCTTATCAACCCACTCCTGCAACAGGAGCAAAAAAAACATGAGAAATAAGAGCATATTAGTTCAAAATGAAGCTTAGTGGAGCAAAAAAAACATGAGAAATAAGAGCATATTAGTAAAAAATGAAGCTTAGTGCTGTGAATTTCAGTAGCTTTGCAAACATCACTCCCTTGAGCTTATTAAAGTTGCATGTTTTTCACACAGCCCATCATTGTTCATTCATTCTTCTTATACAAGACAAAGCTAAGTGCCTAAGCAATAAAAGAGCTGAGGAGAAAAAAAACACGATCACTCTTTGTATAATAGCACCTATTCTCAATAAGCTTAAGTTATCAGCCTGTTTTCGTCAGCAACAAAAAAAAATCAGAAAACCGTGTGGGTGTTTATTGTAGTTGCATGCATAATTGCGCATACAAAGAATACTAATTTGACTTCCTCAAAACAATTCTTTATAGCTAGCACTATAGCAGCCTCTTTTAACAAAAATTGACAAAGAGGTTAAGAAATTCTAGTAGTTTACCAATTAGATTCTTATTAGTTATAATTATATAACTAACACTATTACATGCAATGAGTGTGATAAAGGGTCCGACTCGTAGGATGTAAAATATTTTTGGATGAAAATAGTTTTCCATGAAAAACCTTTTACATTGGAAACTTATTTTCATGAAGAATTTCCATAATTTGGTTGCATGAAAAAGATTTTACATTTTAAGCATTTTTCGTTATTTGGATGGATGGAAATTCAAGTATTTCAATTGTAAGGAAAAACTTTTTCCTTCCAAGTGTAATGGAAACTGTTTTCCCCCCAATTTTGAGGGAAAATATTTTCAACTTTTTAGTGGAAAACCATTTTCCATCCCAAGTTTACATTTTAATATTTTAATCCAAACCAAATAATGTAAAATGGGAAAACAGTTTTCACGGAAAACGTTGTACGACCTACCAAACAGACCCAAAACGCAACTAAAAACACATTTCTTCAAGTTATAACAAAGAGAATAAGATAGTTAGTACAGAGTTATACACGGAGTACGTAAAAATTGAATCAAACTAACACTAAGTCACTCAATGAGCATGGTTCAATGCAACTAAAAGCACAACTTTTCATGATAATTCAACTTAAATTTCAATGCTCCATCAACATTTTCCAAAAGACAAATCCTTAAGCCTTTATATTTAAAGTACAGCAATCTTTTTCCTAAGACAAAGTCTCACTAGCTATAGCATATACTGATATACTTGTCGCCTTGTCTAGGGGTGAAAGTAATTCGGATTAAAACCGAAGACCGAACCAAACCAAACCATTTTGAAAATTTGGATCGGACTTTTTTGTAATTTGGACCGGTTTGGATTGTAAATTTTTTATTTTTCGGTTTTCGGTTTGGACTCGGACTGGACCCCTTTGTAGACCGTACACCGAACTTTAGACCGAATAGTAATAAACCTTTAAGTCCTTAATGGCCTTAAACCTACTACTTGTTAAACAGTTATGACTAAAACACCAAAAGCTAGCAAAATCCTAAAATTCTCTATCATCCTTCTTCAAAGTGTGTAGTATTTGATTTAGTGAGTTATTGGATAGTACTACAGATTATTGCTATAAATATATTAAGCAGGAATTGTTGTACAAAAAAAATATCTTTAAAATTCGGATTGGATTGGATCCAAAATCGTAAGACCGACTTTAGGTGGATTGGATTGGACTGAAATTCAATATGGATTGGATCGGTCTCAAATTTCAAAGTCCGAAAATATATGGTTTGGATTTGGATTGGGCAATAATCCAAACCATAGACCGAACTTTCACCCCTAGCCTTGTCGGCCTATACACTTCCAGCCATTCCACTTTCTTATCCTTACTCCTCTTAGGGCATTAGTATTATATCTTAAAAAAATGGTAAGGTACTCCATCATCACAACATAATCTTTCAGAGATAACAAGGATCATCTAGAATAATGCTCCTTAGTTGACATCCTTGTAGTTAAAAACAGTAACCAGTACAGTAAGTAGCAGCATTATATCCTAAATAACATGTTTTCCAATTAATGTATACGGGATTACAAACTATTTTTCAATGGTAGTTAAAAATACTTCATTCGTATACTTCCACAAGTTCATCTATACGACTATACCTTCACAATTTTCCCATGACACAATTCGAAAACATCAAACCTGCCCCCACTCCATGCACTTTGTTACATTATTTCCCTTCATAGGCAACTGCCCTCTCATCTCACATTCTCACAAGTCACAATCTAATACCATACACTCTTCCAATCACAACATGAACCTACTAAATGAAGCTAAGTACGAAAGCACTATCTTCTCATCTCACATTCTCACAAAATAATACCATACAATCACTCTTTCTATCACAATCACAATTTCAAAATCCGAAGAGACCATAACCCTCCATTGACTATGTTTACTACATTAGTTCCGTTCATAGGCAACTGTCTTCATCTAATCTCACATTCTCACAACATAACATCATACACTCTTCAGAAACCTAAATATTATACAAAATGAAGCTAAATACAAAAAAACTGTCCCCTCATCACATATTCTCACACCATAACATCATCATACACTCTTCCAAATTCCAATCAAAACAAACAACGCAAACAATGCAACACATATACAAATACACTAAGCTCAATCAAAACAATGCAACACATATACAAAAACAAAACCTCAATTGCCAAACAACAAAACGAATTCATACAAAAAAAATCACAACACATACCATAAAACTCTTGAAATCCGACTTAACCTCCCGCTGCAAAGCCAACCCAGCAACAGACTCCGCAAACCTCTCGGTCTCTCGAAAATCAATATCAACACAAACCAACTTCTCCCCACACCCACCACACCACCCACCACCATTCCCCTCAATTTTCACCCTCTTCACCTCCCACCTCCCTTTCCCCAACCACCCAACCCCATGCCACCCACCACCTTTCCTCTCCCTCTCCTCCCTCACCTTCCCCACATCCCACTCCTCACACCCCACCTTCGCCGTCTCCTCGCCTCGAAACCACTCCTCCACAACCTTCCCCGTCTCCTCCCCCACTCCCCTCACCACCTCCCTCAACTTATGCAAATACTCATACACCTTCTCCCCTCTCCCCACCTTCACACTCACCTTCAAAAGCGCGCGCAATTCCCCTTCCTCCAACCTCACCCCACTCTCCCTCATATCCTCCTCCACTCTACACGCGTCATCAAACCTCAACCCCTCACAGTACCCTACCAATGCAGGTCCGTATGTCCTCAACCGCGGCACCACACCATTACTCCTCATTTTCTTAAGAATCTCGAAAGCAAAATCAGGATCATTTTTCGCCGCCGAAAGTCGCGCGACTTGCGTCACCGTTGCCTCGGTTGGCGTGATGTTTTGCGACAGCATTTGGTTGAAAACCCTAAACCCGTTTTCGAGTGCGAATTGTTTGTTTTCCGATGAGAGATTTTCCGGCGATGAACAGAGGTGTAGGATTGAATTGAAGTGTTGTGGTGTGAGATTTAGGGTTTGTGAAAGCGCTGAATCGTAAAGTGAGATTGCTTTTTTTAGATTGTTTTGTTTTAGACATGTTCCTAATTCGTATTGTAGTTGAGTTTCTTGAGTTCGTTTTTTCTTCATTTTTTTGGGGGAAAAATTATGGAGGTTTCATTTGGGGGAAAAATTGAAGGTTAATTCGCCATTGATGAATGTTAGGGTTTTTGTTCGTGTGAGATGATGAAGAAAAGGGGGTTATGAAGGAGAAATTGAGATGGAATTAAGGGGTATAATTGACATTACAGTGTAACGGCGTTGAGATTGACTTTGTCACACACACTCTTACTCTCTTACGGTATGTTGTACGGAGTATGTTATGACTTATGACAGAGTAGACGGGGTGTGGTTGAGCAGTTAGTTCACTTCTATAGTTATATATATAATATGGTATTTCTAATGAATTGGCATCTTAGACTTCGATTCGTCTTTATGATAAAAGCAATTTGGATTCTTCATATTATAATTGATTGTATTCATTACCATTGTTTTATAGTTTTACTGTTTTTAGCATCTGTTTTTATTTTGAACTTGTTCCCGACTCAGTGCAACCTAAATTGACTCGGTAAGTTACGTGAATGGATAGTTCTACTTGAGTGTGGGTCTTGGAAAATTGGAATTCTTTAATACCTTTTGGGCCCCCATATTATGAGCCCAGCTTTGAAAAGGCCATGTACCAACTACCAAGCCAATTTAGTTCATGCTTGCAAAATAGAGTAGCATTTTAATTTTCACTTTTTCAATCACCAACCAAAGCTTTTCTACCTCCTGCTTTTTGTTGAATTCAGCTTCATTTTTAGCACTATTCACAGTCATCAAGATAACTAGCTTAAGTGATTTGTATTATTGCATATGTGAACAATTAAAGATAAAAGAGTTGGTTCATTTTATGCATTAGCAAACGCACAACGAAAGTATTTATACTTTCACTCATCTTGTTCTCTTGGATTTAATTGATCCAAAACCTTATCGAAATATGCTAATTAAATTGACATAATATGATAATAAGACTGTTAAATTGTGTTAGTTAACTAAAATGAAGTGAAATAAAAATAATTCCAAAAAAGTGATCTACTCAAAGCTCAAAACGAAAAAAAAGTTTTAAGTAGCTAATATAATTTTCTTTAAAATTATTACATCTCGACATAAATTATTGATCTTATGATGCTCATCTATTTACATATTGCAACATTCTTAAGCTTAATTAATACGGAGTAGTTTATTTTTTCTCCATGTTCCAATATGGAATAACTCAAAGACTAGTGTGTCCCATTATCAATCCATCATATGTGTATGAAGTATTGAAGCTATTACCTATAAACTAGTAAGCTTGCAAACCTTTTTTTTTTTTTTTAACCATATATTCAGTTCAATCCATCCAAAAAAAACAAGCCAAAAGTTGTAGCAATATAAATTTATAGGCTATATACAATCAAATCAAGTAGTCCGTACCATACTACCATATGCTTGCTGAGAGTACTTAACGTAACGTTTGTTAGCTCTTTGTTTTATAATCAATAAATTAGTACTCCATAATTGCTGTATAATTACACAAATGATTTAAAGGATTCTTAATTAAGGAGATTACACAGTAATGCTACAGACTAAGTTTTGATTTGTTGACTTGGCATTGTGAGCTGGCGTCCAAGCTGGCGAGAGGGAAAGATGGCACGGTCTCTGATGAGCATGGCGGGCAAGAGATTTAGAGCCCTGAGGTACCTGCACAAAGGAATAAATCCTTGGTGGATTTATCCCCCTCCGATGCCTAAGTAAGTAACTGTTTAAATAATCTTAGAGAGAGTGAGCTCAATAAATGCTTGTAATAAATGTGAATTGAATTTTGATGTTCTGGTTTTCATGGGTATTTTTACCCATGAAGGTACACTATTTTGCCCCTTGTACAGTAGATGATTGTTCTCCTTCTTTCTTCTGATAGGGAAGGTAGGAGGATTACCTGGCGTGTAATGGGGGTTTCACCTTCCCACTTGGCTTTCTGCCTAATCCCTTATGTTTTATGGGTGACACGTGTCCTCCATCCGTTGCTCCATATATAGTCACACAGATTAGTTTAGAATTTTAATCTGAACCGTTAGATGGGTATATAACAATAATAATATTAAAATGTTACTCATGAATCACGCTCTCTCTGATTTCATATATGTGAAGTGTAAACTGTCAAGCACCAATGGCAGTACAGCACATATATATATATATACATATAATGCTAAAAACAATTGCCACCATCCAAAAGCCCCATAAGTCATTTTTAATGATATCATTAAGTACTACGTAAAACTTTATTCATTAACCTAACATTATTCTAATAGTGAATCTTTGATCCGTATTACGGAGAATCATCACTTAAGATGATATTACCCAACTAAAGATCTTTGTCTCGGAATTTATCAACAATCCCCCTAACCTCGGAACAAAACCGTACATTGGGGTTGCTTCTATGACCATTTAAGAAAATAGCCATTTAAGTCTTAAAAGGTAAAACCAATAACAGCAATAAAATTGCAATACTTATTAAATGATTTTTCGTATTTTATACAATTTGAAATATAATACATGTATTTAAAATAAATTTAGTTACTTTTATACCGTATAGAATAAGCAAAATCATACATTCGTACTTCCTTTTCTAAGCCATGCAATCATGCATGATTCTAATTTTTTTAGGTGGACCATATTCAAATCATATCATTATACTAATAATATTAATTTTGTGATAGTTTTCTACCTTTTAATGACCATTTACCGATAAAAAGTTTGCTAATATGATCGATTATCTTCGATGAAAATCTTGTAGGATTGATTTATTTGAGCGTATTTGACCTAAATCTATTAAAAGTATCACTATATATATTTTCGATAAAACTTAAAAGTTAAAACTCATCTTTAGTCTTTACATCAGTCTCTAAATACTTATCGCTTCACCTCTTTAATTTGTCTATTGAAGAAAAAATCACATACACGAGATTCGACTACGTACGTACACCCTCTAGAAGGCATACATGCCTATTGTTTAATGTTTAGAACATGATTGGTTGATTATTTTACTACTAATATTGCTAATCATCGACTTGTCATTATGTCATCTGTCATTTACATGATTCATTGGGCCATTTAATTAGCGCGTAAATGAAGACATTAGACGTACTTTGAAGCTTTTAGCGCAATTGTCAATTGACAGTTATACATACTCATTATATTGACGTAAACTACTTCTGTTCGTTTATATATTTGCAACACCTAAGCACCTAACAGCTACAATAATCTAATTTTATTAATGATCATCAAAGTGTACGTATTACTTACTTATTTTCTAGGAGTATAAAAATAACCCCAATTAATTTGCTTTATAATGGAACCTTATTGGACTTATGTGTGTGGTTATTCTTTTCTCAGTTGTAAGCCTATAAAACGGTCCAAGTTTGTCATGGTAGTAGCGATCGCAAACAATCCTAACCCATTATCTATTCCAAAAGAGTAAATTTTAAGCCCAAATGAGTATGTCAAATATATATTTCTATTATATAAGCCAAGCGGAGGTTCGAGTGTCCCTCGTGTCCCCCTCAGCCCCTCTAAAGTATTCTAAAATATACCTCCCATTGTTAAGATGTATATAACCAATACGCTACCTTCACCATGATTTTTTTATTTTTTGATGCAATACCTCTACCATTATATAGTTACAACAAAAATAATATTTGTTGCAACTAAAACGTGGGAAAAGTAGTATATATACGGTCTAAAAATATATAGTCTATATATGTCACAATGTGACTCATTTGCATCTAAAAATAATAGTTTATATATAAAAATGTACAGGTCTATTTTGGTTCGTGATTAGTCTTTGGTGGTCTTTGTTACTAACAACGGACAAGAAATATATATATATATATATATATATATCATTATCTTTGTAATTAATTTCCATCCCTTGGCTATGACGCACATTGCATTTTTAAGTTCCGCAAAGTCATTATTTTTTAGTCAAAGCACAGGTTGTAATAACAAGAGACAAAAGGATAAGCATGGATTAAATAAAATAAAAAAATCCAAGAAATTTGGAAAATTCAACAATCAATAGTTTTTCCATACACTTGAACTTTATTAATTTGAATTGATGATCAAATTACATTATTACGGCGTACTAGCAGTATAAATATAGGGTATATATATATATGCTAGCTAGCATGTGAAAACCCTCCATCTAGAGTTTTTATTGATCTTACCAATAAGAGTTGGTTCAAGTGATAAGCAGCTTGATGCCGTTTAAGGAAGGTCTCGGGTTCGAGCCTTAATTACCAAATGCAAAAAACTCGTATTAGGAGACTCACCCACCATAATATAGGTGTGCAACATGGATCGAATCCGGATGTAGTCGGATCTAAGCTCCGGTAAACCGGGTGTGCATGCTAAAAAAAAGTTATTATTGATCTTTAGTATCAAATTTGGTCAATATTGTTACAAAATTTGTTTCATGCTTGTTGGATTATACATTACCCTAGCGCCGCTTATTATGTTAAGGTACATGCACCAAACAACATTCAATTTTCATGAATCTACTCATCTTTCATCACATCAATATATATATATAGGATAATATTTGTGCATGCATGTGTGACATGTCTCATTGATAATTGTAACTCATAATCTAAGTTCAAGAACTTTGATACAAATTTATAGAGGGACTTATGGAATTATGGTTCTTATATTAGTTATATAAGAACTCATTAAAAAAAAAATCTTTTTAGTCCTTCTAGCTTATTATTCAAACATTTTATCTTTATAGTATGTATTTTGTCTTAAAAAATATTTTATCCTTGTACTCGTAGTTTTTATACATTTTTAGAATAAAACTTTGTTAATCCTTGTAGATTATTCAAACTTGCAATGGATGTAGTATGTACGTGCATGTTGTATTCTGTACTACATAGTAGGTATGACCATATATATTTATTAATGTCTCACGCATGTCAGTAGATATGACCATATATATTAATTAACTTCTCATAAGTCACGACTCTGGACATCAATGTTAAAAATTATTTAGTTTGGTATAGAATTAAGAAGTGTCTTTCGAATAGTGATCGGCTATCAATTCATTAAAAATGACACTTCAATGGGACAATAGGACAACGGGGTATATATACTACGTACGTAGTGTATGGACTATATATATGGCTAATTAAGCCAAATGAGCCCAGGATCTGAGCTAATAAGTGCCTAAGTTGCAGAATGTACATGTGTACGTACAAGAAAGATGGTTTCCCACAAATTAAAAACATGATGTTGAATTGTGGACTTGTGGTCTTGAGGACCACAAAATATAAAATGATATGCATGACGCACATTTGTTATCGTCAACAATCTCATCTCCTCCTATTATTTGGTGAAATTAATATTATTATTTCTTCAAGTATCTCAATTCCATTGACATGATCACATATATGTTTGACATTTTACATTGGATTTTAGTTTAATTTGATAATATATAATAAGGATGCGCTCTCCTCATCATGTTGTGTATTTATTGATAAATTTAGTAAAATAATTATAATTTTATATGGATAAGTTTAATTCATCGAGTAAAATAAACTCCGTATATATATACGTATAGTATGATATCAAAACAAGAAGAACTACCTAGCCATAATAATAAAGTTGTGAATAAAAATCACCTATATATTATTTAACTACTAATTGTATTCGAAAGTTTTACTATCAGCATCAGGTACCCAATAATTCTTTATTTATTCCATGTATTGGTGTTAATTACCTAACAAGATATCACAAGTGATATATAATATGACATAGCTTGACGGGAAGCAAGTGAGTACTTCCTGTCTTTCTTCTACGTCCTACATCACTACATGAGTTGAGATTCACAATTACATGTACAAATTAACATAATACATGATGTCAATATATACTTTGTCACTGCCATTCGATTTCCACAATACAACGATGGACTTAACGAGTACATACGAAGAACGTTATTATCAACCTCAAATTCTATATGGTTTTATCCAAATTTCAAAAGCTCATAAAAGCAATAACGTAGACATGAATTTTGGACCTGCTATATTTTGGTGACATGCAAAAATTTATTATTTTTTTTAGAAAAAAAAATAAAACGGCAGCAAAAATGAACAATTATAAGGAACGTGTGAAAAATATTTATTGATTTTTTGTTCTTTCGTCGTGAATAGCATGTTTGGGTAATATTTATTTGTAGCGTAATAATGATATGAGAATTGAAGTGACATTTTACTTTGGTTTGAATGTCCTATTCATTTCTTTCACCCCCACTTTGTTTTGGATCATTTGTTGAATCACTAATTCACTATTGTTGTTTTGGACTACTTGAGCCTAGCCAGCTACATCGATCATGCACCCGGAATAATGCATAAGAAAGGACTTCATATTGATCATGCATACCTAGATCATGCACCCGGATTAATGTATGCCACTAACTATATGGTCTTGTAGATAGTACAAATAAAATCCGCTTGATTTGTGTGGTATCTAATGTTAATTTTTCAAAAACTTAGCGTATTACACTAGCTTATTTCTCTGTCCCACAGGCTAATTTCGCATTGAAAGGGGTTTATGAATTTGTCAAGTCACCTCATATCAGATTATGATGTTGATTTTGTTTGCATGCATGCTTGGTATAGACCATGATTCCATGAATTTCCTCGATGTTTTTAGGACAACCCAGTCTTTCTCTACGGACCCTTAAAAAGGAACAAAAATTAACTACTCACAAAGTGTGACATATCACCAATAAACAAATGAATCTATTCTATAAAATGAATTTAATCATATATATGCACCAGGCCACATTTTATTTGTAATGTTTAAAATATACTTAATACTTATTGAGAAATTTAGCTAGGGAGCTCTTTTCACAAAACAGTAATTTCCTTAATTTTATTATTTGCACATGATACAAATAGTCATATACTCCATATGTTTGGAATTTGGAGTGGCAATTTTTTTTAATTAATAATTTGTTGCTAGTAAGCACTAATTAACTAATTATTAGGCATGCAATATTACAGTTTTGCAAAATAAAGATGACTACGATCGTCAGCAAGTACGCAATCAAGCTTTAAATCTTCTAATTGCAAAATTTAGCCCATTCATTTTTTAATTTGTACATGAGCACTTTCAATAATATTTTCAACTATATTCATGCGGTGATAAGGTCAATTGTATGGTTCAATTTATATTTTTTTTATAATTTTTTTTTTAAATTATGGCTATTAGAAACCCTATACATACCAATAAACTATTAAACTAATAGATTTATGAATAGTTTTGTTTAGGTTACACATGTTTGTAAACAATTTGCTAACTTTCTTCTCTAACAACCAACGATCGATATATCTCCAATATTTATACATATTGCAAGCATGCCCTAAAAACAACCATCGGAGATGCTTTTAACATTATGAAGTTTTTATTTTTGTTTATATTGTCTGATGTGATGGCCAAACATTACCAAGTACCAACTAAAATATTTTTCTCAAAAGTCAAAAGCACAAGATAATTACTCCATTTTTTTAATTAGTTCAACATATTCAAAACTACTAGAACCATGATTATTCCTCTAGACCATGGTATGAATAACATTTAAAATGAATAAGAATAATCATAATAGATTAGGAATTTATCATAAAAAAAAAACTTATATGATCAAAGTCAAGAATATTTGACAAATAAACATTTAACAAAGTGAATTACAAAACACTATTCCACACCATAAAAATGCAACAAATATGAAACAAAAAAGGACAAATTAAAATTGTAAGCAAATCATGGGTATAGTTTAGTCTTTTTAAAAAGATCTAACAGGTGTAAATGTGTAATGAGTAGCCAGTAGGGGTGTTTCAAAGATTTTTGTCAAATAGCTCTTAAAGAGTAATTTTTGGCACGACAATGTAACTTTTTATCAAAGATTTTTGTCAAATAGCTCTTAAGAGTTTATGTCAACAAAGTATTAATTAGTTCCATAACAAGAATTGGAGCAGTAAAAATGACAAAATGTAAATTAAAATGGAGTGATGATGAATGGTGTTAAGCACCTAAAAGATTTAAATGTATATAATAATATTAATCAATTAGAAAGTAGGATTTTTTTGTCCAAAAATACTTTAGTTTTGTTAATTTTTGCGAAAAACAACGTTCTTCTTTTTTATTTTTGTCCAGAACTATCTTAAAATGTGTTGTTTTATCTGCTAGCTTATACCTTATTTTTATTTTTGGCGTTAACCACGTGAGGGGAAGGTGAGTTCATTAAACACTATTTCTCACCCATTTCTCCCCGTTTCTTGAGAATTAATTTGGAAAAAAATTGAGTTCTGCAATTCAATTTCATAAGAGTGAGAACTAAGAGGGAAAAGAAGGTGAAACAAGAGAGAAAAATGAGGAACAAAAGATTGGGAAATAGTCAAATAGGGTATAATGACCTCACATGCTTCTCTCGTCATTTTTCATGTAGATTAACGCCAAAATGATAACAAGTAATCAGTCAATAAAATGTTCATTTTAAATTACTTTTGGATCGGACAACAACTAAAAAGATATTTTCTTTTACAAAAGTCGATTAAAGTAATGAAATTTTAGAATAAAAAAAAAAAGAAAAAAAGAAATGGTATTCCATAACAAAGACATAGTTACCAAAACAAATTTGAGTGGAAGTAGAATAACTCATTTTGGGTTTTGTCTTTAAATGGAGTAATTTTCCCCAAAAAAGGCACTGAAATTAGTTAGTCACTGTGAAATAATATCCAGTGATTGGCCGACTAACCAAATGGGCTAGTTGCGGCGGGCCTAAAATCTGAAAAGCTTCAGTATATATCACATGCGTTTACAAAAATTGTCACACATGTTTTTCATGCATTTTTTATTGAGTTGGATGACACTTTCTCTTACACATTAACACTCCCCTAACTTTGTATTATTTGGCACTTTGCTACTTGCAAACTTTGCAATGTCTATCAACAAAAGCAACTTGCCAATTTAAACCAACTTACTAATACATTAATAAATAATTAAATATTACTAGTACCATATGCTTTGACATCATCAATTCATTCATACCATTAATAACAGTATAGCACGGAATATTCATTAATTAGTACTTTCCCCACTAAACCCTCACTTTATCATACTCCCTTCATTCCTAAATGTTTGATACGTTTGGAATCTTAATGCTATTCATAAGATAGNTTTTTATAATTTTTTTTTTAAATTATGGCTATTAGAAACCCTATACATACCAATAAACTATTAAACTAATAGATTTATGAATAGTTTTGTTTAGGTTACACATGTTTGTAAACAATTTGCTAACTTTCTTCTCTAACAACCAACGATCGATATATCTCCAATATTTATACATATTGCAAGCATGCCCTAAAAACAACCATCGGAGATGCTTTTAACATTATGAAGTTTTTATTTTTGTTTATATTGTCTGATGTGATGGCCAAACATTACCAAGTACCAACTAAAATATTTTTCTCAAAAGTCAAAAGCACAAGATAATTACTCCATTTTTTTAATTAGTTCAACATATTCAAAACTACTAGAACCATGATTATTCCTCTAGACCATGGTATGAATAACATTTAAAATGAATAAGAATAATCATAATAGATTAGGAATTTATCATAAAAAAAAAACTTATATGATCAAAGTCAAGAATATTTGACAAATAAACATTTAACAAAGTGAATTACAAAACACTATTCCACACCATAAAAATGCAACAAATATGAAACAAAAAAGGACAAATTAAAATTGTAAGCAAATCATGGGTATAGTTTAGTCTTTTTAAAAAGATCTAACAGGTGTAAATGTGTAATGAGTAGCCAGTAGGGGTGTTTCAAAGATTTTTGTCAAATAGCTCTTAAAGAGTAATTTTTGGCACGACAATGTAACTTTTTATCAAAGATTTTTGTCAAATAGCTCTTAAGAGTTTATGTCAACAAAGTATTAATTAGTTCCATAACAAGAATTGGAGCAGTAAAAATGACAAAATGTAAATTAAAATGGAGTGATGATGAATGGTGTTAAGCACCTAAAAGATTTAAATGTATATAATAATATTAATCAATTAGAAAGTAGGATTTTTTTGTCCAAAAATACTTTAGTTTTGTTAATTTTTGCGAAAAACAACGTTCTTCTTTTTTATTTTTGTCCAGAACTATCTTAAAATGTGTTGTTTTATCTGCTAGCTTATACCTTATTTTTATTTTTGGCGTTAACCACGTGAGGGGAAGGTGAGTTCATTAAACACTATTTCTCACCCATTTCTCCCCGTTTCTTGAGAATTAATTTGGAAAAAAATTGAGTTCTGCAATTCAATTTCATAAGAGTGAGAACTAAGAGGGAAAAGAAGGTGAAACAAGAGAGAAAAATGAGGAACAAAAGATTGGGAAATAGTCAAATAGGGTATAATGACCTCACATGCTTCTCTCGTCATTTTTCATGTAGATTAACGCCAAAATGATAACAAGTAATCAGTCAATAAAATGTTCATTTTAAATTACTTTTGGATCGGACAACAACTAAAAAGATATTTTCTTTTACAAAAGTCGATTAAAGTAATGAAATTTTAGAATAAAAAAAAAAAGAAAAAAAGAAATGGTATTCCATAACAAAGACATAGTTACCAAAACAAATTTGAGTGGAAGTAGAATAACTCATTTTGGGTTTTGTCTTTAAATGGAGTAATTTTCCCCAAAAAAGGCACTGAAATTAGTTAGTCACTGTGAAATAATATCCAGTGATTGGCCGACTAACCAAATGGGCTAGTTGCGGCGGGCCTAAAATCTGAAAAGCTTCAGTATATATCACATGCGTTTACAAAAATTGTCACACATGTTTTTCATGCATTTTTTATTGAGTTGGATGACACTTTCTCTTACACATTAACACTCCCCTAACTTTGTATTATTTGGCACTTTGCTACTTGCAAACTTTGCAATGTCTATCAACAAAAGCAACTTGCCAATTTAAACCAACTTACTAATACATTAATAAATAATTAAATATTACTAGTACCATATGCTTTGACATCATCAATTCATTCATACCATTAATAACAGTATAGCACGGAATATTCATTAATTAGTACTTTCCCCACTAAACCCTCACTTTATCATACTCCCTTCATTCCTAAATGTTTGATACGTTTGGAATCTTAATGCTATTCATAAGATAGGAGAATCTTTTAAATTACTTTCAATATATAAAACATAATATAGTCATATGGGGTCTTGTTTGATTCGTCTTAATGAGTATGTTATTTATATTCAATTATTATAATTTTTACATATACACAATAAAAGATATTTATTATTTTAGGGTAAAATAAGTGCATTGGCATGTGTGCAAGTCAAAGTGTATTAAACAAATAGGAACGGAAGTAGTATGTTTTAACAGTTAAGGAGATAAGTTCATATCTTTGATCCTTAATATACGTTGGTAAATTAAAAATTGTTGTATACCAAAAAAAACTCCCTTTAATTTATCAAGTGTATTAAATGTTAAGGAGATGAGTTCATATCTTTGGTCCTCAATATACGTTTGTATAATTATTAATGAATAAAGAGATACATACATCATCCTATGAGATTTTTTTCTTCCTTTTTTTTCATTGATCCACATTTTATTATATAAATGAATTTTTCTCTACGAGTATTAAAAAGGAAATAAACATTATATCTTAGCTGATCCTTTTTATTTTATCATGAAGGATAAACCTCAAAATGGGTCTTAAAGGGAAACAAAACCTTAGTTAGTCTATTATAGTTAGCATTTAAGAAAGGAATAAGATCACCTCAACAATTTAGCACAAAAAGTGGGGGAAATACATATTACCATGTGATTTAATTTTTTTTCCACACTTTTTTGAGATACATAATTCATCTATTTTAAAGGAATTATTTCTATTTTTACATATAGAAATGATTTCTTTTAGTGAAAGAATTGAAATATCATTAAAAAACTAAAAAAGAAATAAACATGATATCTTATCAGGTTCTTTTTATTTTGCTATGAAAGTTTTTCTATATCCATTGTAAACAAGCAATAAAACATTTACTCTCTGTATGTAAAACGCCCAAGAAAAAAGTAATATTCGCAATAAAACTGAATGCACACAAGATACATATCACCTTACTATATAATTTAATATGAAACTCTCTTTAATTCTAATTCATTTTACATTAAAAGGCGAAATAATTAATTAGAGCATCTTTTGAAAGTAATTTTAAATTAACATAATGAAAGTTAAATCCTTAATTATAATTGTTTTGAATTCTTTAATTTTATTTTTCCAAATTACTTTCCAAGTGTAGCACTGTTGGAAGAGCACGTACATGACCACAAAATCACTACAATACTAAAAAGTCATGCGAAGTGAGTAGTGACTATCTACGTAGTTTTTTTTTTTTGTTGCCCTTTATTTTTCTACACTCGAAAGTCTTCAACCCACCACATTATAAAATGACACCTTCACCTCACATTTTCTTTCTCATTTCAAACCATTTTGATCTCTTTATCAAACTTCAACATATATCCAAATAAAAACCCTCTCTTTTATCTTTGTTATCACCAAATATAATGGATTATTTCTCATTAAACTTCATTTTCTTCTTAGTTTCATTCACTCTATTTTGCTACTACTTTTTCACCACCAAACTAAAAACCTACTTTAACCCATGGTGTAAATGTGAGATTTGCCAATCTTTCATAACTTCAAGTTGGAGACAAAGGTTTACTAATCTCCCAGATTGGTACACACACTTGTTGCGAAACTCGCCTACGAAAACAATTCATATTCATATCCTTAACAACACCATTATAGCCGATCCGAAAAATGTCGAATATATTTTACGAACAAAGTTCGATAATTACCCTAAGGGGAAGCCTATGTCACGCATTCTAGGTGACTTACTAGGCCAAGGTATATTCATTGTAGACGGCGATCACTGGAAGTTCCAGCGTAAACTCGCGAGCCTCGAGCTTGGCTCGGTCTCGGTCCGAGCTTACGCACATGAAGTGCTTAATAAAGAAATTGATGATCGTCTAGTAACGGAGTTGTTAGCTTCTAAAGGATCATCTGTTGACTTGCAAGAAGTGTTAAAGAGATTTTCTTTTGTTAATATTTGTAAGTTTTCTTTTGGGGTTGTGCCATTGGGCCTTAATGGGCTGGCTGAGGCGTTTGATGTTGCTTCGGGGCTTTCATCTGAGCGGGCCTTGAGCCCGTCTCACCTCGTTTGGCAGGCCAAGAGGCTGCTTAACTTGGGCTCTGAGAGAAGGCTTAAGGAAGCTATTACAAAAGTCAACGTTCTTGCTGAGAGTATTATACAAGAGAGGAGGAAGAAAGATTTTACTGTTAAGAGTGACTTGTTGTCACGATTTATGGGGAGTGTGTCGGATGACAAGTACTTGAGGGATATTGTTGTGAGTTTTCTTTTGGCGGGCCGTGATACTGTGGCGTCGGGCCTTACGGTATTTTTTTACCTAATGGCCCGATATCCAAATGCCGAGGCCCGGATACTCGAGGAGAGTGACCGGGTCTTAGGTCACGGGTCGACAACAATTCCTACCTTGGAGGAAATTCGGAAAATGAATTACCTTCAAGGTGCTATATATGAGACCTTGAGGTTGTATCCACCGGTCCAAATGGACTCAAAATTCGCCAAAAACGACGATGTTTTGCCAGATGGTACTCACGTGAAGAAGGGTACACGAGTTTCCTACCACCCGTATGCAATGGGTCGTATGGAGCACATATGGGGGCCAGATTGCTTAGAGTTCAAGCCCGAAAGATGGTTAAACAACGACGGGCTTTTCATTCCGGAAAGCCCGTACAAGTATCCGGTGTTTCAAGCCGGAGTCCGAGTTTGTTTGGGAAAGGATATGGGATTGCTAGCAATGAAAATTGTGGCAATTACTTTGACTAGACGGTTTGATATAAGACTAGCTGATCCGAGTTGGACCCCACAATTTATACCTGGTCTCACCGCAACCCTCAAAGGCGGCATGCCAATTGTTGCTACCGAACGTTTTGTTTAAGGAGACATACATTGATGATTAATATATACCAACTAATCAATGATGTGTCTTGAGGATTGGAGGGTCTTGAAGATCTAATTGCTCTAATTAATTCAATCATGGTATGCATAATTGCTCACCACATGCATGCAATTAGTGATCGAATTGAAGGTCAGGGGTTACGAAACACATGTTAATTCATGCTAGCACAACTGCACAAGTGTATGTGTTCATACATTATATGATGGTCCAATATAATAACTTCTATAAATATATAATTAAACACAATGCTTCTCTAGCATAATTAATGTAAGTGCATCCTCAGTAAAAGAGAGGTAAGTAGATTGAGGAAGAAAAGAACTATTTTATAAACTATGTATATAAATATTCAAATGTTACATAAGTAATTAAATCTATAAGGAATGTATAGAGAAGAATTGAAGCATAGTATATATGTATATGTTCTCTAGAGTGCTATTGAATTGGAAGCTAATTAAGTTGTAATTTGGTAATGAATTGTCAAGTAGGATGAACTTTACAACCCTAATGTTGATGTAAAATCTCAATTGTACGAAAGATATATATGCATAATCTCAATTCGTAGAAAAGCTAACTTTGGAATGTCTTGTAGTACTTATTATAAGCATTTATCTATAATAATATGGAGTCTGACTATTATTTCGGGATCTGTGCTATAATTGTTCTTTTTTCTGATCTTATTCAATCTTACTGACTCTATAAATATATATTTTTTCTTTTTGGTCTGATACTGTCTGTTTCTAAATATTTAAAAATAATATCAGAATTTTAATCAGACAAAAAAAAAAAAAAAAAAATTAAATAATGCATACAACTTTCATGTGCATTACATGTGTGGTTATGTGAAAAGTTTAAATTTCTGGATAGCCTAATATCAACATGTTGTTACTGTGCATATTTAAAACGTTTATGCAACAATAGTTGTTTCCTTTTTTTTTTTTTAACAAAAAAAACACTAAACTAAACAATACACCAATAAATTAAAAGACCGACGTAAATCCGAAAACAATCGATAAAATCGATATTATAGAAATTGACATAATGGTTTTCATATTAACAAAACTTATAAATCAAATATCGTTTTTTTTTTTTTTTTGTCATTTATTAACATCTACCAACCGGAGCGGCAAGTATCTATCATATGACTTCCATGAATGTATTCTAGAAGAAAGTAACATAACTACCCTTTTCTCATCAAGCTTAAAACTTAATGTCTTAATGATATAACTATGTAAGCATTGAAGTGTTGAACTATATTTTAATTAATCTAACACTAAGATAAATTTTTGGACCCAACCACACTATAGAGGACAACTCTAACACGCTAAACATGAATTGCGCTGTGCTGTACTTAGCTTGTTTTTATTTATTATTATTTTTTAATTACATACTTATAGAATTTTATTAATTTATTAACCAACGGTCGCATCTTTCTGTTTTAGTCACTATTTTAACAGTTATTGTTTTGATTAATTCGTCGGTTACATTATATTATATAATATGAAAATAATTAATGCATGTGACTATTAAAAAAAAAAAA
>PYUH01000120.1:1665594-1708476 GCA_016808085.1 Suaeda aralocaspica | reverse complement strand
TAATATCAGAATTTTAATCAAAAAAAAAAAAAAAAAAAAAAAATTAAATAATGCATACAACTTTCATGTGCATTACATGTGTGGTTATGTGAAAAGTTTAAATTTCTGGATAGCCTAATATCAACATGTTGTTACTGTGCATATTTAAAACGTTTATGCAACAATAGTTGTTTCCTTTTTTTTTTTTTAACAAAAAAAACACTAAACTAAACAATACACCAATAAATTAAAAGACCGACGTAAATCCGAAAACAATCGATAAAATCGATATTATAGAAATTGACATAATGGTTTTCATATTAACAAAACTTATAAATCAAATATCGTTTTTTTTTTTTTTTTGTCATTTATTAACATCTACCAACCGGAGCGGCAAGTATCTATCATATGACTTCCATGAATGTATTCTAGAAGAAAGTAACATAACTACCCTTTTCTCATCAAGCTTAAAACTTAATGTCTTAATGATATAACTATGTAAGCATTGAAGTGTTGAACTATATTTTAATTAATCTAACACTAAGATAAATTTTTGGACCCAACCACACTATAGAGGACAACTCTAACACGCTAAACATGAATTGCGCTGTGCTGTACTTAGCTTGTTTTTATTTATTATTATTTTTTAATTACATACTTATAGAATTTTATTAATTTATTAACCAACGGTCGCATCTTTCTGTTTTAGTCACTATTTTAACAGTTATTGTTTTGATTAATTCGTCGGTTACATTATATTATATAATATGAAAATAATTAATGCATGTGACTATTAAAAAAAAAAAAATATATATATATAAAGGGGTTATTTAAAGGTAGGTAGTAGCTAAATACTAGGAGAAGCAAAAAATGCTCCGCATATTTAGCCGTTAAAAGCACCGCTTAGGGGTTAAAGATTGCACTCAGGCGGTGACCGCCCCATGTTTCGGCGTGTATTTTCTTTACTTTCTATTTAAGTTTTGTTTGTTGCTATTTTTAGCTATTATCTACCTACATTGTTAGGTTTAGTATCATTCGTAACATAACAGTAAATCAATAGTTTTAAGTGAAAAGAAAAAAAACAACAACAGAGATTCAATAGTTTTCAATTGAAAATAAATGTTAGATCCAAGTTTTGAGTAGTTTGGAATCTATCAAACTTGTAAGCTCCATGATAGGGAGGGGTGAGGGAGAAACTAATATTATCTAGGGGTGAGCTGGTTCAACTGGATCGGGGTGTGAATTTGTAATTGCGTAATGTTTATTTTTTTCAAGTTATTGACATGCATTTTCAAGTTTATTTATATCATGTCATATTGTATGTTGTTTAAAATTTTAAGTCACTAAATTAATTTTAAATTCAAGTCAAAATTATATACTTTAATTTCAAGTGAGAATGTATAATTTTTAAGTCGGCAAAATGAACCTCTGGACCACAGCTAAGCTAGTTGTATAATTGTATATCATTGCTCATTTGCTTCGGATGAGGTGCTTGCAATTCAACACATATAAGTGACATAAATGATACAAGGCACATGTCTGCATAATGGAATATAGAAGCTGGGAGGATATTTATGTATATCACATGTCAAAATTGAATTTTAAGTTTTTAATTATGATTATGATTATTGCTAATACTTTTGTTTCATAATCAAACTGTAACTCTTTGTTTGGATATATACAACGAAAGGAGAAAAAGATAATTTTTCTTGTTATTATACATGATTAGAGTAAAAAATGGTAGCGAAAAGGATAGATCCATTTTTCCTCTTTCTTTTTTATTAAGAATATTAATCTCTCCTAATTTAGAGGGAAATTAGAGCTCAACTTCTCCCTTTCCTTTCTTTCCCTCCCCCTTCCCTTCCTTTCCCTTTCCTATGTTATCATCCAAATAATGTGTAAGATAAATCATTTTCCCAATAAATGAACAAAATTCTAATCACTTAAGCATTAAACATTTGTTAGACCTAAGGAAGTTTGTTAGACCTAATAAAACATAAAAAAGCCAACCAATAGAACTGATTTTAAATCATCAAAACCTAGTAAACATAATACAGGCATCGTATGTTCTGTTTAGTTTATTTTTACTTATTATAAGTGGACATATCCGATTCGTGATGTGAATGCTTAAATTTAATATGCATATTGATGGAGTACCAAACTTCCAAAACCATGGGCTACACCAAAATTCAGGTTAACATAATCCAAATACAATATGCCTTTGTAGTGTGATCGCAGTATTGTATATGCCGGCCTTTAATTTTGTTTTTGTTTTTGTTTTTGTTTTCTGGTACACTTTAATTATGATTGCTTCATTGTATGATTACAGACTTACAGTACATGATTAGCTCACGTCTACACTGGCATCATATAACATATACCGACATATTATACAAGATAATAATACTATGGAGTACTTTGCTGCAATACTGCATAGTGATTAGTGATGCATTTTTAAGCTAATGACAAACTAATTAAGACCTTAAACAATTTAAAGTTTAAACATTATATTATACGAGCACTAACATATACTATACCGAAAACCAAGGTCACGTGCGAATAAAGTTAATTGGTCCGTACTTCTATTTTTTTGGCCTTAACTTTCTTACGATCTGCATTTCTGCTGTCCATCCATTTTTCTGTTATAGTGCTATAAGTCTACAATGCATTAATGTTTTTTGTTTTTTTTAAGAAGCATTAATTTTATTGGATGTCATTATGTCAGGGCGTGATAAAAGACAAATGGAGATGAGAATCGATCTCAAAATCTCTTAAAATTGAAATAATTAAAAGCTTTAACTAAGTAAACTATTCCATACTTTTAAAAGAAGCATTGATATAATAGTATTGTTTTACTCGCATATATTTGCTTTCATCTCATTTTTCTATTTGAAGCGGAGAAACTTACAAGGTGCAAGTAATATAATATAAAAAAAGGTGTCTTTATTTAATTAAAATAGGCCGTAGTAAACAATAAACAAATCATAATTTTTTAGACATCGAGGTGCACAACTCTCATTTCTTCCAATCAAAAAAACTAAAACAAAAAAAAAGGTCTAATTTTTTGGTTCCCCCCACTAAACATGTTAAATTCCCTGTATTACAGTATGAGTAATCTTGATCAAAGTGCTAATTAACAAGATTGGTTAATAATTAATTAATATTCCGTAATTTTATTAAGGCTCAATCAACGTTTTGGACCACTATTATAGTAAGTTATCTAGTATAAAAATAAATGTTGTACAATGTAACTATGTAAGGACCATTATAGACTAGTTTACTTACCTTTAATCTACATGCCTCCTACTTCTCTAGCCGCCGGGTCCGTTGCTTAAAAATTGGCCCTTGCTCATGTAGTGTGGTTGTTATTTTATTGTTTCATTATACTATTTGTCAGCATCTTTTTTTTTTATTTAATTATGTATGAGAATATTATTTAATTAAACATACTTACTAATAAAGTACAATTTATAATACTACAATCAAAGAATATTTTATTATAAAGTTTATCATTTCTTTTCGATGCATATAAAGTCCATGATAATATGGATGTGTGATTGTGTGATCTCAGGTCTTGGGTATAACTTTTCAAAATAGTACTCAATTAATAATTAATAAAACACATGGACACCTACATTTACATCAATTTATCTATGTGCTTAATTGACCTCAACCTTAAGCATCCATAGAGGGTTTGAGAATGTAAATGTTGTTGAAGTGAGGGAGGATTGGAGGAGGTTAGGGGCTCAAATGCATCAACATATTTTATCAACTTCAGTTATGAATTGTAACAAATTTAATAGCAAAACACTTTTTCGGTTGTTTTATAAGAGCATGCTATAAAAATCAATTTCAAAATCATGCCATATAAGAGCATGCGATAAGAATCAATTCTAAAGTCATAAAAAATCAAATCCGAAATAAGAACATGCTCCATCTTTCAAATATGAAATGATCTTTATGTGAACGTATGAAGTATGACTAACAAACCACAAGATAGCGCAAAGGTTACACATCCTATACAAAGGAACTAGGAGTCTAGGAGAGTGAATTAACAAAGCCCAACTAGGCAACTAATATTATTTTCTCAATCAATTAATGACTAACAAACCAGAAGATACCGCAAAGCCCATTGACTTGTTAAATATAAGCCCTTTTAGTTTGTATATATTCATATTATGAGGGATATCTTACCCTTAGAATTACATTTAATAAGAAGTTATAAATGAAAATATTTGACTGAATCAAGTATTTTATTTATTAGAATGATTTACCAGTATGATTTTGTCATGCATTTTCAACTTATTTTCATTTAATGTTTTTCTATAACCATTAGATTAGTATATGTTGGTTATATCGTGATGGACTTATCATTACCCTTTAATTCTTTATAGATGGATTTTCAGAAACTTATTTTGGTCACATGTCTTAAATGTGTCATTTCTAATATCATATAGTGAACTTTCGTTTTCACTCGATAGTTTTTAGGAGCTCCACCTCCAAAGTAAAAATATACATTGTGGCTTTGTTACTCCAAAAATAAAGCTCCACACCTGAATAGTGAATATATATTGGACTAAATTTTAACTTCTAAAATCTAGAGTTTTGACATTTTCGAAAACAATTCTTATAGGAGGAAACTTCATGTGACAAATAAAGCGAATTCAGACGCAAATATTTTTGGCATAAATTTTTAATGGAAATTCTGTAGAATTGAAAATTTATGTTGACTTTTTCAGAGAATTCCATCGAAAATTTTTTCTGACAGAAATATCGTCGCACATTCCCAAATTTGTGATAAACTAATTTTCGACGGCAAGTTTGCAACGGAATACCGTCGCAAATCGATTTTCTGACGGAATTTGGGTTATTTGCAATGAATTTATTTGTCACAAGTGAGCCGATTTCTTGTAGTGAAAAACAACTATTTCAAGCACCTTATAAAAACCTATAACCGTCCCTCTTAAGATATTCCACGCTAAATCACTTGGTTTGGGTTCATATTTTAACCATACGGCTACCCCAGATGGGTTTTTCCCAAAATTTAATCCGGGACCACAAAAACTCCAAATATAATGGATTATAGCCTTCGATTGAGGTCTCCCTAGAGGCTTTCCCGACAATTTTCGCCCGATTTTTTCACTACGTGATATATGGACCACTGCACCATAAGACCCCTCACGATCGGTTTCGGCCCCCAAAACCAGCTATCATCGCTCTATTGAGGATTACCAAACAAGGGAAGAACAACTATTTTAGGGACCTTGTAAAAGCATGTTATCTTCCATCTTTAGGCCTTTCACCCCAAATTGTCTGGTCAGGATTCATATTTTAGCCATATGGGCACCCCGAATGGTTGTTCTTAATTTTATTCCACCAACCCGAAAACTCAAAAATAGTGGATTATAGCCTGCGATTGAGGTCTCCAGAGTGACTTTTCTGGAACCTGGACAATTTTCACTTTGTTTTTTCACCGCGTGCTATGGACCACTATAGGATCCCCCACGATCAACTTTGGCCCCTAAAAGCCTGTTATTATCCCTCTTTGAAGATTTCAGAACAAGGGAAAAACAACTATTTCAATGACCTATTATCGTCCTTTTTTTGGCCTTTTCACTCCAAATCATCTGGTCTTGGTTCATACGGGTACCGTGGATTGCTTATTGAGGTTTTCCAAACAAAGAAAAAAATTGCTATTTCATGGACATTATAAAAACCTATCATCGTTCCTCTTTAAGCCTTTCCACCCCAAACCGCCTGGTTTATGTTCATAATATAACCATACGGACATCCTAGATGGTTTAGCCCAACATTTTTTTCGGGACCTCGGTAACTCAAAAAACAGTGGACTATAGTCTTCATTTTCGGGTTTCTGCGGGTTGTCTCGGGCTCCGTCTTGTTTTTTTCCTTGTATTTCTCCCAAGTGATGTTGGTAACTTTAGGATGCCACATGCTCGGTTTTAGCACTAAAAATTCTTTATCCTCTCTCCATGTACAATTTTCGAAAAGTGGCACACTAGTCTTTTCACTGTCCCACGCAGTATTATATTTGTCTTCTGACCTTTTGAACTCCAAAAAACTACTCAAGTGCCCTCTTTTGACCATATGTGTACATTGTAAAATATTCGACAATTATTTCTACAGGATCTTAAACCTTAGATAGAGTGAATTATAGCATTCGTTTTCGACTTTGGGGTATTTTTTAGATCCTTATTCATAAACACTTTGTTTGAGTCACTTTCTCTGTTCTCAACACTAAGTAGAGAGTTCAATACAAATAGCGATAAATTTATTGTTGAGGCGTAGTAAAAATTTTAATTTATTCAAGATTTATATTCTTATTTGTAATAACATATAAAATTAAATGTTTATGTGTTTTGTTATTGTTTATATTATTTTTTATATTATTTATTTTCTTTTACGCTACTCATTTAAATAATCTATCCTGCTGCATAGAAGGAAAACAACAAAAACTGCAGATTTCATGCCAAAAATAAAGTAGTATATGCATATGATTACAAAACTAGATTTAGGTACTCACAATTTTTATTTTTATTGAATAATCAAACAAATAATATAAGAATTACATGACACATTCATATGTATAATTCCTTAAATAACATTTTGGTCGTAATTAATAATTAGATGAGCAACATCACACACACATATATATATAGCAAGATAAATGAAATTAATCAATATCTTCAACGCTTGCAGACAACTCCACGTCCACTGAAACCAGAAGCACAGTTTAGATCACCAAACTCCATTCCCTTAGAACTCTGAATCCCATTCCCTTTCCCATTGAATCTAACCACAGCACAGTCAGTAGCAAACACTCCAGAGGAATGGAATTCCCTTTCCCCTCCTAAAACAGGCATTGCAACTCCCATCTTAACCCTACTAACGTAGTTGCTTCCATAAGTTTGCCCTAATACTCCATTCACTTCACCGCTCAATGAGTGAAACTTGAAGCTCAAGTCGAGGTGAGCGAAACTGTCTTCTTGGGTAATTCCATACTTGTGTATCAAGGAATCCTTCTCTGTGATTGGGACAACCACTGCCTTGATCTTGAAGTTACCTTCGGCCTTAACTTCGACTGCATTTGTAGCCCTAATTCGGGTGATGGTCACGTCCCCATCTGGAGATGTCCAGCTGGAACCCTCGGCTTCTGAGAGGTAGATGGGTTGGCCGTCAAAGGAGAGGGATAGACGGTCATTTGCATCGTTCCATGAAGGGGTGTTTTGGGCTCCTAGGTAGAGCTTGTGGTTGTCGAAGAGGAGGCCTAGGGCTTGCACCCAGGTGAAATCCCTACCCATGTTGGCGTTGCGTTTACCAATGAAGTGGGCGTTGATGTGGAGGTTTGAGTCAGAGACGAGGCAAAAGTCTTGGTCTTTCTTGCCATGGAAGTAAAATGTGATTCCATCTGCTCCCACAAATCTTGGGTCTTGGCACACTGCACCGGGCTTGTTGCAATCTGTGTATCACCAAAAAACATGTTATGTTGCGGCATTATTGAAGGTTAAATTTGATGAAAATTTTGAGTCTAATTACTTAGCTTAGTGAGTTAAATAGTCATATGCATGCCTTCGTATTATATATTGTCTAATTGTCTAGTACATTGAAATATTGAATCACATTATTATCTAGTATTTCTAGATATACACTCCAGGCCAATGATAATGATCAACATATTATATATAAGGAGTAGTGAAATAGAGACTTACCACAAACAGGACCGCAAGTGGCACAATCGACTTGACAACTATCGGGACAAGCAGCAGGACATGTAAATTGCCTGTAGTAGCAACTAGGGTAGTACCTGTCCATGCACCTCACCTGCTTTGGACTAACTGATGATGATGGTGGGGTTGGTGTAGTCGTTGGTGGTGATGGTGTGACCTCAGGTTCTTCGGGTTCCTTTGGCTCTTTTGGTTCCTTAGGCTCTTTGGGTTCTTTTGGCTCCTTAGGTTCTTTGGGCTCCTTAGGCTCTTTGGGTTCTTTGGGCTCCTTAGGCTCTTTTGGCTCCTTGTCCTTGGGACCATTGGGCTCCTTAGGGTCGGTGGGAGCATTGGGCTCCATAGGATCGTTGGGAGCATCAACTTCTTCAGCGGGGTACTCCGGTCCTTGTGCATCGGCCAACACCAATAATGCAAGGAGGAGGACGCCTACAACAATGGCTCGCTTCATTTTTATTAGCTAGGGTTGTTTATTAATTACTAATACTCTAGCTGAAAAGAAAAAAAAAAAAGAATATTAATCAGCTAATTTAGTTAAAGAAAGAGAGGAATGAAGAGATTAATAATGTTTTGGTGAAGAGATGAGCATGGAATTGCATGATGTTATATAGTGAGATTTGGGAGCACTTTTATGATGTTTTAAGCATGGTACGTTGATTATTATTATTGCATGCATAAGGAGGAATTACTAATTAATGTGTTCCGTTATTTATTCAGGTTTGATTTCTTTCCTAGTCCTCACATGGAGAGGGCCTTCCTTTTAGGTTCAATTTTCTCAAGTCTTCGATTCCTCAACACGTATCATGTATGTAGCTAGGCAGTAGCTATAACGAACATTGCGTGCAAAAAAATATCTATTTTGTTGCTCTTTAAAGGAAGTGGCCTGGTATATTATTAGTGTAAGAATAAGATCTGGAAACACGTTTACTTAGTTTGAGCAAAAAATTATCAAATAAGTCAAATAATACTAGCTTAGACATGAATTGGCATGTCAAATGTACGTTCTTGAGTGAAGTAACTCATGGCCTCAATGCCTGATGTCAAGCAAAGACCTTAGCAGAGTTAAGCCATGTTTTCCTCGTCTTATTTTTATTTATTTTTAGCAAATAAGCTCAGATCAGCAAAAATAAGTTCAATTCAACAAACATAAGTTTCAATCCTTAATAAATTGTTAATGATTTCAACAAAAATAAGTTCAGCTTAGCAAAGATAATTTGAGATAAGTAACAATAAATTCAGTTCAGATAAGCAAAATTAAGTTGACGAGAACATAACCTTAGTCCACATACAAGCCTAACAGGATTGCACCAAAACTATTAGTGACATCTGTCAATTCGGGTTAACGAGCCAGGTTTGGGGTCATCCTCAAAAAATAACTCGAATGGTGTAAGTATTTGATATCATCATGAAAAAAGAAAAATGGCCCGTAACGAGTTAATTGGGCCGGGTTGCTAGGTTACGGGACGGGTTGTGATTATAATGCGGGTTACAGGTTGGGTAGAACTTGACATAGGATCAAATTCCCTAGGCATCAAGTCTTCACCACGGGTTAAGCAAGGATTGATCTAATTCCGATCCTTGAGGGAATGATGTACATATACTCGTATAATTCAATAATTCTAAAGCTGGACGCCTGGACATTATAATTATTTAATTAACTTAGCTAAAACAAGCTTAAATCTTACTTAACAATAATTTTTTATTAAAAAAAAAAAAAACCTGTTTAATGATGTTGCAGGGGTTGTGTTCCTTTCATATATCTGTGGACTGTGGTAGCTCATTTGCTGGCGGCGACATCTTCGTCCCTTCGGTAGCTTATTGCTTTCATTGAACTTTCTTTGTTTATTAGGCTTAATTCACTTTTAATTTACTTGTTACTTGTAATATAAAAGTTTTCACTTAATTACCTCAACCAGCAACTATTAGAGATATATATGAGTATCGATAAGAATAGTGTAATACATAAGACATAGTTAGTTTCTTGTTAGACGGTCTAATACGTCGACGAGTAGCCCTGATTATTGGGCGGGTCGGGGTGGGTCTGGGCAAGTTGTTTGTAGGGTGGTTCAGGGGCAGGTCAACCATCACGGCTAGCAGGTCAGACAAGATCAGAGTCTAGCGGGTCAAAGTGAGGTCAGGGTCAGACTATAGAGTACTGCGGGTCAGTTGTGGGTCAAGCCATCTTATCTTTTCCTTTTCACACCTGAAACAATAAAACTCTTCATCTTCCTCCCAAAGTCAACACACAAATCTACTAACATGTGAACATGAGTATAGCTCCCAAACTCTTCATCTTCCTCCTTAAAAAGCAGTATCACCTTTTTTTTTCCTTTTTTTTTCTTTTCTTTTTTCCCTTAAAACCATTATCTCCTCAATTCTTCATGAAATAAGATCAAATTTCTCTGTTTATTTTCTTTTCTAAATTTCATTAATAATGATACCTTTAAAAAATCATTAATAATGTAAGAAGCTTCTTTCGATTTTCGCCACCATTGTAGTTGGAATGGCAAGAAGAAGCTTTGACACTTCTCACCTTCAAATCCGATCCTCCATTTTCGCTGCATTTAAAAGGTTGAAAGAGTTTAGAAGAGGACCCTTTAAAAACCCTTATTAAAACTTGAGTCATAATTGTGCTGCCATTGTAACCCAATAAAAACCCTATAAAAAGTAAATCATTAATAACCCTGTCCATTTAAAGCCTGACCCTTTAAGAGGTCTTTTATTTTGGCCCGACCCTTATGTCCAATGGACAACCCTGTCTAATAACCAGGCCTATCGACGAGTAACTTGTTGCGAAACAATTATACTTGACATGCCTTTTGGCTTTTGCCTAACAAACAAATTTATCATTCATTTGATTTGAAATTAGCTACAAATTTAGCTTGAAATCAAATGAACAAAAATTTTGTCTTTGATTATACCTTATAAGGTACAACTGGTTGTACCATATAATATCTTCTATTTGTAATTCTCCTGTCTCCTCTAATCTAATCACTACAAGATAACAGGTAGTTTGCGACGGACAAATTCCGTCGCAAACTTAGCACATTCCGTCGCAAAACGTCCGTCGCTAAATTTTTTGTCGCAAATTTCTTAATTTGCGACGGAATTTCCGTCGCAAAAAAGTTGCGACGGAACTATTGAAGTTTGCGACGGAAAATTCCCTCGCAAATTTGCGACGGAAAATTCCCTCGCAAATTTGCGACGGAAAATTCCCTCGCAAATTTGCAACTGAAAACTAGTAGAAAAACAGTTTATTAGTATCGTTTTTTATGACCTATTTGTATCGTTCTTGTAAAACGATACAAATAGACTGTCTATAAGTATCGTTTTTTTTACAAAAACGATACTAATAGTGGTTTTTTAAATATGAAAAAATATCTATTAGTATCGTTTGTTTTTAAAAAACGATACTAATAGTGGTTTTTTAAATATAAAAAAAATAGCTATTAGTATCGTTTGTTTTTAAAAAACGATACTAATAGCTATTTTTGACAAGACAAAAAAATAAATCACAATTAGTAGCAGCAACATGTATCAAAATTTATGATAGAAAGATGATTTAATGGATAAATCCAGCTTACCTTTTTGTAGATGATAATTCTACGTGTAGATGATTATGATTACTAGCGAGTATTTATACAAAAGCAGTTCTTCGAAGAATTACAGCAAATGCCACAAATTTGAAAAGCAATATAGAATTTCAGACAAGATTCAGCCTTATCTGAAAATTCACTGAAATGTTTTGAGCAATTAACAAAAAGGATATCATAATCATGATCATCTATAAAACAGCAGACCACAAAATCACAAGAAGAAGAATCATAACTCTGACTAACCTAAGCAAATGCAAGAAGCTAAAAGCTAAGAAAGAAAGGAAGAATCCCAAGTAGACATTGAGCAAGAACAAAAGGCATAACCCAAGTGTAGTAGAATGACCAACTATGACCCTAGGTCCCACACACACAGATCCAATATGAAACATTGCACCCAAAGAGGCGTTAGGGTGGATAACAGCACCAATTTCAACAACTGCTGCGAGGATCAATACAAGCCGAATTGTGAAACAAACCACCTCCATTACTACACTTCTGGAACCCTTGATTATCTACTATGCTATTCTAATCTTGAAACAAAGAGAATATGATACAAATTACGCAAAATAACAACTGCATATCATCATTAGCAACATCATATACAAGACTCTAAAAAAGCTCAAACGTAAGTAAGTCGATCCCTTTCTTTTACATGGCACACATTATATATTTCAGATAAAACAAATAACACTATCTACATCAGTTCCTTTAATATTTTATATGATAACTTCAAGGACAAAACATCAAATTGGTCTCTTTGAAAGAGGACTTTAGTTCCTGATTATCATGATAGGGTAAGGGAAAACAATCGCTGAAGAAAAGAAAAGACAGAAATTCAAGACAGAAATAGGCTATCATTTTAAAATTAGTACCAGAAGTTCTTTGTGTTGCTCATCTACTACTTCCTTGTACGCTTCTGGTTGCTGATGCCACTCATGTGGAGACTACCTCTTCTTTCCCACCAAATGCAAGAGGTCCTAGATTCGTGAATTCAGAAAAAAAAATGTAAAAAGAATGGTGAAAAGCGAAAAAGCAGAAAAAAAGGAGAGAAAAAACAAGAAAAAAGAAAAAGCAAAAACAGAAAAGAGAGGATGCCCCCCCCCACGCCAGAACTCAAAACTGCCCCCTTGCCCCCCACTGCAGAACAGCAACAACCCCCCTTGCCCCCTCACTGCAGAAAAGCAAAACAGCAACAATCCCCCCGTCACTACGAGAAAATCAACAACCCCCCCCCCCCCATGCAGAAAACAAAACAGCGACAACCCCTCCCCCCACTGCAGAACAGCCGAGATTATGCAGATTTGGTGCTAAACCTCAATTTTTTTACCAAAAAAAAATATATAAAAATATTTTAAAAAATAAAAATAGAAATTATTACCTGTGAACACTATCCTTAAATTTCTCCTCCTCCGAAAACTGAAGTATCAGAAAAACAAGCTCTCTGCTTAAGGACGACATCGTTTCTTCATTCTCTATTTTTTTTTTTAATTTTTTTTTAAATTAAATCAGCGACTAAAATCCACAGTTTCGCTACCAATCTCAGATCGACGACGAAAATCTGCGAAATAAAATCCCTAATTCTTCAGCAAAATTCAAAAAAAATCAACAAAGAAAATAACAAAATGATACAATAAATTAGCACAAAAACTGAAAACATCGAAAAAAACAAAAATCAAAAAAAAAAAAAAAAAAATGAAGAAGAAATTCTACCTTAAGAAGTAGATCAGAAGGTATATATTTTCTTTTTTTTTTCTTCACTTAATAATAGTAGAAAGGAAGAAGAAATTAGCACAGTTTGAGAAAGGAATTTCAAGGATCCATTGAAGAGAGAGAAAGCGAAGGAGAAGGGGAAAGAAGAAGGAGAGTGGCGAAGAGGAAGGAGGTGATAAAAATTAGGGTTAGGTTAGTTTGTGGGAGAAGGGAGAATGGCGAAGAAGTGATGTGTTGTGGTTGGTTTAATTTTTTGGTTTTGGCGACAAAATAGAATAAGGGTTTTTGGTTTTTTGCGACGGAATTTTGCGACGGAATTAGTTCCGTCGCAAATTTGCGAGGGATTATTCCGTCGCAAAAAGTAAAATTCCGTCGCAAAAAGTAGTTGGTCATCTGATTTGGTTTGTCACTTTTTTGCGACGGCTATTTCCGTCGCAAACAAGGAGATTTCCGTCGCAAGTTTGCGACGGAATTTACTTCCGTCGCAAAAAATCCGTCGCTATTTTCCCGTTTTCTTGTAGTGAATAATAGTGTGTTCTACCTTTTTGTGTTGCTATATTTTAAAATGTTTACACAAGAATTTTATTTTCCTAAGAAAAATAAGAATATGGATAGTTTTATACTTTTTGTTGCTAGAGAGCCACAGGCAAGGGCAAGGATAAGAATAGTTCACATGCGGGATCTCTTCATACCAGAGCAGAAATCTAACCAACTGAACAATCTCTCACTCTCAATATATGGATGGTTGTTTAATTGGCATTAATAATGTGTTGAAGCTGATTTGACCATCCCCACGACATAATTAACACATGTTTGTGCATGTCCCACATTGATGAGTGATGAATAGAGAGTTATTAAACAATTTATACGTTTGATGGTATTCACACTCCCCTTATTGTTGATAAGTCATATATTGTTATACAATTGTAAAATGGAAACTATTAGGTCTTGTAAGGTAAACTTTCTAGCGGGGAAGTTAAATGACCATGGATATTGATAGAGTATATAAACTATTCCTGGGCCTCAACCATAAGCTTAAGCTTTTGGTTGAGTTGATCTTCTAATATGGTATCAGAGTCAGCGTGACACAAAGGTCACGAGTTCGAATCTCATCCACCCCTCCTTTCTAAGTGTAATTATTAAGCGTAGGGTATGGGAAGCCCATGCTTAGTTGAGTTGGTCCTCTAATAGATATAATGACGATGGACTTTGGGGTTCTTGTCGATCTCGATACCCCGAACATATAATATATTTATATTGCGATTGATAGGTATTGCCGTACTACAACGTTATCGTGTTTTACTGTTCCTTGTTATGGACCTTATGGTCTATGTTTACATGATCACAATTCCCATTTTCTATTATGGAGTAATTTTTATATATACAGATGCATTGTCGTTAGAGTGTCGATGCATTTTAGCGAAAATTACTCGCAAAATTTGCTTCAAGTCAACTTCATTTGACTTTTTTAAATCCATTCATAAACTTTATTCTTGCATGCATTTTTCCATGAAAATTCACGCAGCCGTTTGAGAAATGACTATCAAAATTTATACATATTAAATATTTAATTATATTAAGATGGAGTTTGCATAATAATATTAATTCATTTTGCAATTATTATAGATAATAAAAAATGCTTTAATTATTTTTCTATATTTTTTAAAAATTATTTCTAATTATTAAATATATCTATTTTCACAACCATATTATGGAATGATTGTGGAGAAAAAAAATATTTGTTCTAATCTATATTTTGAAAAATAATATAATATTTTTAAATGTTCCTATAACTACTTTGACCATAAAATAGATGAAATATAATTATATATTTGGTTGATACACTTTGCCACTTTGGTGGCCGTTTCTCAAGCAGCCACCCAAGTATTCCCACCTTTAAATTTTTATTTATTTTTTGTTACGCATGCAATTAATACATTTCAAAGGTGGAAATTAAAGGTGAATTCGCCACCAAATTATAGAAGGTCTTACACAAATTATATGAATATTTATTTCTGTTTTGTGTGTAAATAACAATGGTGCATACAATATTAGAAAACAATCAAAAGCTCTTTACAACAATTCATTTGGATCAAAGTACCAGAGATGATCTGAAGAAAAAAATTTATCAACGTTTGCAGACAACTCCACGTCCACTAGCACCAGAAGCGCAGTTAAGATCAGCGAATTCAATTCCCTTAGAAGGGTTATTCACCCCATTAAACCTTGCAACACCACAGTCAGTAGCAAACAAGTTAGAGGAATGGAATTCCCTTTCCCCTCCTAGTACAGGGTTAGCAACTCCCATCTTAACTCTACTAACATAGTTGCTTCCATAAGTTTGTCCTAAAACTCCATTCACTTCACCACTCAATGAGTAAAACTTGAAGCTCAAGTCGAGGTGAGCGAAGCTGTCCTCTTGTGGGATGATACCATACTTGTGTAACATGGATTCTTTCTCAGTGATTGGAACGACTACTGCCTTGATCTTGAAGTTGCCCTCGGCCTCGATTTCAATAGCGTTGGTAGCCTTTGATCTTGTGATGGTGACCTTACCACTTTGTGAGGTCCATGACTCTCCCTTGAATTCTTGGAGGTAGATTTGTTGGCCGTCATAGGAGATAAAAAGACGGTCCACTGCATCGTCCCATGTAGCGGTCTTTTGTGCTCCTAGGTAAAGCTGGTGGTCGTCGAATAGGATTCCTAGAGATTGGACCCAAGTGAAGTCCCTTCCCATGGGGGTAGTACGTTTACCAATGAAGTGAGCGTTGATGTGGAGGTTGGAGTCGGAGACGAGGCAGAAGTCTTGGTCTTTCTTACCGTGGAAGTAGAATGTAATTCCATCTGCTCCAATGAACCTTGGGTCCTGGCACACTGCCCCTGGCTTGTTGCAGTCTTCATTTCATCATCAAACAAATTGAAAGTCAGGAACTAGATATCAACATATAATAATTGCTGGGAAAAAAGTTAATATTTTGTTGATACAATTTTAATAAATTTTGTAATAAGGTAACTAGCTAGTGGATAATGCAACGTTTATATCTCTTAAACATTTAGGTCTTGTTTGATAATAAGACTGATCGATAAATGGGTGTTTATTTTCCGATGTTTCACTTATTGGCTAGTTTGACTGGCTATTTTAATTTCGTAAATATTAGTTGTTTGGCAATTAAAATGATAACATGAACCACCAAAGAGTAATAATTTAAGAGAAGAAGCATACCACAAACAGGACCGCAGGTGGCACAATCGATTTCACAAGAATCGCGACAATCAGCAGGGCAAGTAAACTCCCTGTAGTAGCAATCAGGGTAGTCCTGATTCATACACCTAACACGTTTAGGATTAGAGGCCGGTGTTGATGGCGATGTGTCGCAAACAGTTTGACACGAATCACAGTCGACTGAACAAGATTGAGGGCAAGAGGCAGGGCAAGCATAGGGTATGTTATAGCAAGGAGAATATAAGTCGTTACATGTAGCTGTATTTGGTGATTGCTGAGCATTAGCCAATGACAATGCCACTGTTAATACTAGGATGGCTGCTATAACCACCTTCATAATTGTAATAATCTTTGAGTGGGGTATATAATATAATTAATCACAAGAGTATTAATTATATGAAAAATTGAGACTATGATTATGTTGGTGATGAGAATGTTAGTGCCTCTATATGCTCCTTTTATAGTAGTGTATTTAAGGTTTAAGTTAGGTTAAATTACTGTATAAGGTGATTGAAGTTGAAGTTATGCTTATTGTAATTTGTCACATGGAGCCATATATGCATAATGCATTATGCATGGAATGATGGATGAGAGATGGGGATGCTTACTTTATGATTCATTTTTCATAGGTCAACGCTAGCTAGATAAATTGAACTTGATTTCCAATCTTTGATAATATAATCATCCTATATCAATTGTGGTCGGTTTACTATTTCTAATAATATGTTATGATATTCCGACTAAATGAATACAAATATTGATACTAGTTTTGCATACATATGTGATAGTGCAATAATACTTATACTCCGGAGTAAATTTCTTAAATTTTGTATGACATATATATTTCTCGATCTGCTTTAATTTCAATACAAAGTGTAGATCGAATTATGATGCTTTTTTTTGTATAAGGCTACAATATGAGGTCTATTAAGGACACATTCAAAATGTAATTGACCATTATCAGCGCCCGATTTACCATCTTAGATGAAGCTTATGACCTAATTGCCACAGTTAGAATAAATTTATTATGGTGTAGCTTTATGTAAGTTGCAAAAGTAGCAAAATATTCTGTTAAAATTAAAGATTTGAATTGTAAAAGTAGCAAAATATATTCTGTTGCATTATTGCATTAGGGATGAGATCGATCACTTAAAGTTGACATTAGACAACTCTATTGGAGATGTATGAAGAAACCTCAATTTCCCTTAGGCTTTTGCACAGATCACATTCACATAACACTTTTATTTTTTATTTTTAATCCCAAATCAAAATCACTAGCCTCAATAACACATGTTAAAGAGCATAACAAGTCCATATAATGCAACCTTTGTTTTAGTTTGTTTACAAAAGTTAACCTCTCTCGGTAAAACTCGAGTTGTAATAACTTTTGTGGCAACGGATGTTCATTTATAATGGTGTGGTTGACAACATATAGAAATTTATCGGACTTTAATAGGTATCTGTATATATATTTGAATTGGTATAATTAGAGCTTTATTACAAAGTTGTGTACACAAAGTATGAAATCTTCATGTAATCAAATGCTGCAATTGACAATCACATAATTTAAACAAATAATACTTTTTTTGATAATATTTAAAGTAATTCAATAAACTAGTACTTAATTGAAGATTAAATTATCAACGCTTGCGGCAGACAACTCCACGTCCATTAGAACCAGAAGCACAGTTTAGATCAGCAAACTCCATAATTCCTTGATTAACACCCTCAAACCTCCCATCAAACCTTGAAACACCGCAATCAGTACCAAACAAACTCGAGGAATGGAATTTCCTTTCCCCTCCAAGAACAGGATTTGAAACTCCCATCTTAACCCTACTCACATAGTTACTCCCATAAGTTTGGCCTAACACCCCATTGACATTATCACTTAATGAGTAGAACTTGAAGCTTAAGTCGAGGTGAGCGAAGCTATCTTCTTGTGGGGTAATCCCATACCTGTGTATCAAGGAATCAGTCTCAGTGATTGGGACAACCACGGCCTTAATCTTGAACTTCCCCTCTGCCTCAATGTCAACCGCGTTTGTAGACCTTGTCCTTGTGATGGTCACACCAACTAGTGGTGCTGACCTCCATGTTGCACCTTCAGTTTCAGGGAGGTAGATGAAGTTGTTGTCGAAAGAAAGTAAAAGGCGGTCCAATGCATCATTCCATGTAGTGGTATTTTGAGCTCCAATGTAAAGTTTGTGGTGGTTGAATAATATGCCTAAGGATTGTACCCAAGTGAAGTCTCTTCCCATGGTAGTGTCGCGCTTGCCTATGAAGTGAGCGTTGATGTGGAGATTGTGGTCTGTAACAATGCAGAAGTCTTGGTCTTTTTTGCCATGGAAGTAGAATGTGATTCCATCTGCTCCTATGAATCTTGGATCTTGACATACTGCTCCTGGTTTGTTACAGTCTGCATATTTACGTTCCAAATTAATTAGCATATTGCATTATAATATAGAAGAATGACCTTAAAAATACTGAAATGAATATAATGCATCAAATTAGGATAGTTAATTTATTTTTGGGATCATTTATGAAGTAATTAATTAAGGAGATTACGAGTTAGGTGGTCATGATTAAGAGTAGAGGAACATCAGAACATGATATCAACTGTCTCCAAATAGTTGCTTAGGTAGCTATATTAGTAGAGGATCATCGATTTTGAAGTAGTGAATGCATTCTTAATACAAAAATTTTCCAATTAATGCCTATTGATTTCATTAATTATGAGAATGAAAGTGAACATTGAGTAAAATGAGATGGTAAGCTTACCGCAGACAGGACTACAAGTGACACAGTCAACTTGACAGTTCTGAGGACATGCAGCAGGGCAAGTGAACTGTCTATAGTAACATGATGGGTAGTTCTTGTTAATACACCGGACTTGTTTCGAGCCAACTGGTGAAGTTGGTTGCGGTGGTGCTGGAGTTGGTGTTGATGGTGGTGGGGGATATGGAGCGCTACAAACAGGCTTACAAGTTGAGCAGTCAACAGTACAAGTACGCGGACAAGATGCAGGACAGAAAAGCGGCTTGTTATAGCAAGCGCTGAACCTCTTGTCCTTACATTTTACTTTTTTCGGCTTTTGAAACTTAGGTGATGGTAGCACAGGCTTACAAACAGCCTGACAAGTATTACAGTCAGCTGAACAAGTTAAAGGGCATGAAGCAGGACAAGTAAAATGCTTGTTATGACAGCGCGAATACTTTTCTTTGCATCTCACTTTCTTTGGCTTAGGCTTAAGCCTTGGTGTTGTATGCGACGCCTCAGCAAGTGCTGAGGCGACCATGAGCACCACTACCACCAATGTGGTTACCTTCATTTTCTTGGACTGTTTAAGTCTAATTATTGCTAATGGTATTGGGTGTTTATTAGTGTTTTAGTTCTAACTCATCCAATTTTTGTCTTCAAAACAGCATACATGACGTTTCCTTTTATATACATGTTTAATGAATGGGATTACAGTGCCAATTTACCAGATTAATTATCATGGACTCACAGTTTTAATGTTTAGGCCTAGTTTGTATGGTTAAAGTCAAATTGTATTTTGAAATTGTAAGTTTATATCCTTTTTCTGGTGAAAGTCCACATATTAGCGTATAATATTGGTGAGTTGGACAGTTGGTGACTACTATAATATAATACTTTCTAAATTAGGACCTCAGTCACCTAAGCATCTAAGTCAATTGAAATTAGGTAAATATATATAAGCTCAAGTTTTTGGTTTCTTGGACCTCAATTGCACTCTTAACTTTCATTAAGGTCAATAATTCTGATGATTAGAATATATTTGCGAGTTATTTTATAATTAGTTTAGCAGGTTTAGAGATAATACCTTCATTATCAAACCGTACGGATCGGAGTTTTGTATATTCTATATTGACATAAAATATTCGGCCAGTTACATAATAGCACTTTCGTATTGATTAAAGAAATGATTATCACTAGTGACTCACTTATCCTCTTCATGAGTTGTTCCATTTCAAACTGAATTTTTTTAATTGTTTACGATCTATTCTATTTTATAAAGATTTATACTCATTTACTTTTCACATCAACAAAGGATAAATCCGTAATCAATATACATTACGTACACATTAGTATTTTTGATCATGTACATATTACTGTATTTGTAAAATATACGGTTTGATTATGAAGTTCAAGGATTTTTTTTTTTTTTGAATTATGAAATGGCCTTGGTGGTGTCGCAATTTTAGGCAATCCTATGTGCTGCTCATTTATTATATCTTGGATAAGTTAGCTAATTAAGTAAGAATATCCGGTTGATTTTAGGACTTTTTAGAGAAAAAGAAAGAAAGTCATATTATTGGGTGTTAATATGACAATTTGGATCCTCTCTATTTATTATATTGTCTTTAAATCAATTTAGCTCCTTCCCATTTATTGTGCAACCAAAAAACTAATATACTTGTCCTAATGTGTAAAATGAGTTGTTTCATTCTTTTCTCCTTTACATCATTATTTTAATTATGACGACATAAGTTGATCTACGGATTTTAGTATACAATTGATTGTACCTTAATTTTACTAGTATATGGGTAAATAAATAGTCTTAATCGTATACTACGTATTTCACAATTAACTGCAAATTAAAGAATTTCATGTAATATAAGTTCATGGTTAACCATTGTATTAAATTCTTTCATTTAAAAGTATTGTTTACCAGTTAACAAATTTACGAAACGAGATCAGATATGGAGTTCGTAGCATTCTACCGAGCTTTTTATTTATTTTTATTTTGTAGCTTAAAAGGAAATGTAGCATTCTAAAGTTAATACTTAGTATGTTTTAAACATCCACAAAATGTTCCTACATATTTGTGTATACTTTATATTCCAATTATATATATATATAGAATGAAACATATCGCATTAATACATTTTTTATAAATCACTAATACAACGTATAATATAGAGGATCTTCTCTACATTATTTACAAAAGTCGAATGGTTTTGTAGCTCATCTAATCAATCTTTCACTAGCTAGTAATTTGGTCTCTAATATGGCTTTAGCTATCGTCCAAAAATTGCTTCAAGATTATTTACAGTCACTATTAGAAAAGGTAGCAATTGATTATATATAATTAAATCAGATGTACTTATTATGTGTTGAATGTTTATCATTAACAAAAGAAAATTAATTATTTGTAACTTATGATGCAGGGAGTTATAAGTAACAACTTTTGTCAAATAGCAACTCAAGCAAATTCAGAGGCCATAATAGAGCAAATTCGTAACTATTGTGATGAAATGGAAGCACTGTTATCAAATGCAATAGATTGCATGTAAAATAATTGCTTTACGATTTAAAGATTTTTTGTTATTTGGACGGATCATTAATTTTTTTTGAGATTAAGACTTTGATTTTATGTTTATTCATCATAATGCTTACAGTCTTATACCTTTATAATCTTCAGCAGCCTTAATGATTTTGATCATTCGGAATTCACAAAACATGCCAAAAATATAGAAAAGAAGAGCAAAAGGTAGTACTACAAATGCATTCGCATTCACTCTTTTAATTTTGACACTAAATAATCATCTAATCTAATATTTGTTACGTTTTGAAAATTGCCATTTGTGTATTGATATGATCTTATAGGATTGGTGCCGAGTTTGTTAGACTTGCTAGTTCTCGACTTGTACAAGCTTGCCAAGACAAAAACAAGGAAAGGTAAGAGGAGTTCAACTTATATATACAATATTTTATTATTCAATTATTTATTTTCGTATCACCCTTATGTGTTGTGATAGATGATCCTAAAGAAAATTAGAGGTTACATGATATATTAAATATTCATTGTTTATTGTTTATATCATTTCCTTTGTGTTTTTTTTTTTAAAAAAAAAATTCAAAATGCAAGTATAAAACACCATTAATAAATAATTAAGGTCGGAGATATATGGTACTTGCTTACTATGTTTTCGTCCCCTTTCCTAAGATGACCATGCACGTTAGATGTTATATGATATATGGAATATATATTGTGTGTTAAATCAGAATTTAGGCAAAAACACCATTGATAATTAAATAATTAAGTAGTTTTGATCCCGGACGTTGCCTCGAATCATTTGGTACATCAAAAAATAGTTTAAGACTTACTAAATAAATTTTATAAGTTTTTACTAAGTAGTTTTTCACAAAAAATGCTTAAAATTTCATAAGATGAAATATTAAGTATGTAAATATATAGAGAGTACGTGTATACAAAACTTTTTTACATTAGCATATATATTAAGGCGGAAGAACCGCAGCATTTGAGTCACTTGCATATATATGTATCAGATGTTAAGATACATACATCACTTTGTTGCATTGGTAACAAATTACTCCTTGTCTAGCTACATGGATATAGGCACGCAAGTATTAGCACACTTATTCTACACTCGAATCTTTACAAAGAAAGTTTGAGATTTCGAATTTAAGATATACTATATACACACTGGCCGAATTAATAAACAAAATTAATTAGAGATAGGCATATATAGACCGGAATTTGTTAAATTTTATTCTGAGTTTTCTGCATAGTTGTTTTCAGTGATCTTACATTGTGTACATAAATAAGCCTATACTTTCTTTTGTCTCCTCAGCTTGGCTCAAGGACTATCGTGGGTGAAGACAGAATATTTTTATACAAAAGACAAGTTCGATACATATATTCAGGTATTCATTTAATTGCTTATTATATCCGACATACGTCATAGGGTTAATTAAACATTCAAATTTTACCGGAACCGAATATTATAAATTCTTTGACTATATGTAATTGTATACATTGTATAAAGAAAGTATACACGATTATCTAATATATATATATATATATATATATATATATGAAAATGAGGTATATATCACCAAAAATGCTATGAGTTTTTTTGAATATTGTGGCAGCATTTGACTAGATGTATGTACTGCATTATTTGTTGCGGTTTATGCCGCAACATTATATATATCTTAATTCTTGTACAATAGATATGAATTTGTCACATATTCCTATAGTTTGCATGCAAAAGGTCGTCTTGATTGAGAATTTATGGTGGATGTCAATTGATTTTATTAGCCGAAAAAATCAAAGTTAGATGGTATGACACTCAAAATTTGAGGTTGAATATCACCGAAACAACTAATTCATGGTAGACGGAATCACAAACATAAATTGTTGATAATCGCTGAAAAAATTTGTTGAGGGAAAAATATTAACCAACAAAAATTACTCCGTACTTTATTAGCACATTTGATTTATATGATTAAGCATGAACCCAATCTCCAATTGTTTAATCTGAATTATATCATCAATTTTGATAAGATCAAATCTCAATTGATAATAAGTTGAATTATATCCATAATATGTACCGTGTACTAATAATAATCTTCTTCTAATTGATGCATAGATGGAGCGAAAGATCATGAGACTCGAGAACAAGCAAAGCAAGTAATTAAAGGGATTATAATTCTAGCATTTGGAGTGGAACTCTAGAAAAAAATGTATACATTTATGTATTTAATTTCTTGCTCTAACATTACATGTTTTACCAATTTTATATTTATAATGTTGTTGTTGATATAGACCTATATATAAAACTATATAGGAAAGAATTGAAAGGAAGAAAATAAACGGTTATTGCGCGCATTACAACTTAAGAGGTTGAGGAAAAAAACATAACAACTTTATATATATGCATGTGCACAATGTATGCAACAACATTTTTTAGTATTACTTTTATTATTGTTTCCTTAAAATACGAGTAGTTTGGTTGAGGAAATTTAATTCTAAAATATGATTTAAATCTTGATTTTTTGGATTTAAATATATATAGCTGAAGTGAATTGAGTTGAACAGAGCTACAACAGAGTCTAATAGCCCGCTAAAATAATAATGTAAATCATGTCAAAATTGTATACAGTGGATTGATTGGACATCTTGATTAAGAGTAATTGATCAAATTAGTTAGAGCATCTCCAAAAATGAGTTGTAAAAATAGTGTAGCTTGTAAGGACACATCATATTTCTGAGCCATTTTTCAAGCTACAAATTGCATGTTCCAATTGTAATTTGTAAGCTACAATATTTTGTAGCTTGCACTTGGTTCCAATTTTTTACAACAACTTGGTAATATTTGTTAGATATTCAATTGTTCTAACTAATTGGAAACAAGTGTAGTATTTAAGAAAAAAAAAATACTCCATTTTTTTAAGCAAGTCAGCTTCTTAATATATTTTTTTTCTTCAATAGTTAAGCTACATCTACGATTTTCAGCAAGCAAGGTTCTTAATGTAAACCATTGGAGATGTTCTTAGGTTCTTAGATAATGAATAACTCATTACTGCTTCTTTAATCACCTCTATAAAATGAAAATAACCATTGTCACCTTGTAATCAAAATCGCCACTATCAATTCCTGAAACTACCAAGAAACCACTGTGGATGACAACTACCATCGAATCATAAGGTTGTCATAATCGTAATCCTTAATTCCCGAGAATCATCGATTAAATTAGTTTTGTTTATATATGCTTCACTTGTACTTGATTTAATTAGCTTTGTTTAAATTTATTTCACTCGTGATTGATTCTAGTCCCCTTCAAGAACAACAGTAGTAGCATGTGTTTACTAAATGGTCTTGGAGGAATCGTATTCGTGGTTATTAATTAGACTCAGAGGCGTACAAATGTACAATGTCAAAAGGGTACAATGCGGAAAAACAATATCTAAAAAAAACTCCCTTTATTTTTTTAGTTGTAACAATTTAGAAGTTACACTCTTCATCTTTTAAACTTAAATTTAATTTTCTGACCAATGTATAAAGAGGAATATAGTAACATGGTTCTCGTTTGATTTGTTTTGGTATACTTTATTAATATATAATTTTTATAATTTATACAAATATATAATTAAATTATTAAAGTTATAAATTATAAAAAATATGTACAAAGAAAAGTGATTTGTTGCAAAAAAAAAAGGAAAAATTGCCAGATGAAACCTTTTAAAAATTATTTTGCCAAAAGAAACCTTTTAAAAAAAATTTTTCCAGAAGAAACCTTAAACAAAATTTTTTTTGCCAAAAGAAACCTTAAGGGCTGATTCCGGTGTTGACCACCTATTTCCGGCGTTGACCTACTCTTTTTTTCTTGTTGCACTCTTAACTGATATTTGCACTCCCTCAAATTAAAACAAAACTTTTGGACTCCTTAATTCCTCTTTCTTACTCTGCTTCAAAATCTCTTTTTTAGTCTTAATAATCACTGTTCTTGCATTTAATTCACCGTACATGCACTTATATTAAGGTAAATTTATTTTTTTGCATCTAACATATGGAAATTCAGTCATTGATTTGTTCATCTTTACTCAAAAAAAAAAAGCTCATTGTTTTTCCTTTTTTTTTCTATGTGAAATGTCGTCGCAAACAAGTTTGACCAAGGGCCAAGCAAAATCAAATTCTTCAACATCCAAGCAATGCAATTGGCGAATTATTGAGAAAAGGAAGTAACTTTTCTGAATTTTTATGGTGATTATGAGTTATGGTGATGTTTTTTTGTATATGGNATTTTATATTTATAATGTTGTTGTTGATATAGACCTATATATAAAACTATATAGGAAAGAATTGAAAGGAAGAAAATAAACGGTTATTGCGCGCATTACAACTTAAGAGGTTGAGGAAAAAAACATAACAACTTTATATATATGCATGTGCACAATGTATGCAACAACATTTTTTAGTATTACTTTTATTATTGTTTCCTTAAAATACGAGTAGTTTGGTTGAGGAAATTTAATTCTAAAATATGATTTAAATCTTGATTTTTTGGATTTAAATATATATAGCTGAAGTGAATTGAGTTGAACAGAGCTACAACAGAGTCTAATAGCCCGCTAAAATAATAATGTAAATCATGTCAAAATTGTATACAGTGGATTGATTGGACATCTTGATTAAGAGTAATTGATCAAATTAGTTAGAGCATCTCCAAAAATGAGTTGTAAAAATAGTGTAGCTTGTAAGGACACATCATATTTCTGAGCCATTTTTCAAGCTACAAATTGCATGTTCCAATTGTAATTTGTAAGCTACAATATTTTGTAGCTTGCACTTGGTTCCAATTTTTTACAACAACTTGGTAATATTTGTTAGATATTCAATTGTTCTAACTAATTGGAAACAAGTGTAGTATTTAAGAAAAAAAAAATACTCCATTTTTTTAAGCAAGTCAGCTTCTTAATATATTTTTTTTCTTCAATAGTTAAGCTACATCTACGATTTTCAGCAAGCAAGGTTCTTAATGTAAACCATTGGAGATGTTCTTAGGTTCTTAGATAATGAATAACTCATTACTGCTTCTTTAATCACCTCTATAAAATGAAAATAACCATTGTCACCTTGTAATCAAAATCGCCACTATCAATTCCTGAAACTACCAAGAAACCACTGTGGATGACAACTACCATCGAATCATAAGGTTGTCATAATCGTAATCCTTAATTCCCGAGAATCATCGATTAAATTAGTTTTGTTTATATATGCTTCACTTGTACTTGATTTAATTAGCTTTGTTTAAATTTATTTCACTCGTGATTGATTCTAGTCCCCTTCAAGAACAACAGTAGTAGCATGTGTTTACTAAATGGTCTTGGAGGAATCGTATTCGTGGTTATTAATTAGACTCAGAGGCGTACAAATGTACAATGTCAAAAGGGTACAATGCGGAAAAACAATATCTAAAAAAAACTCCCTTTATTTTTTTAGTTGTAACAATTTAGAAGTTACACTCTTCATCTTTTAAACTTAAATTTAATTTTCTGACCAATGTATAAAGAGGAATATAGTAACATGGTTCTCGTTTGATTTGTTTTGGTATACTTTATTAATATATAATTTTTATAATTTATACAAATATATAATTAAATTATTAAAGTTATAAATTATAAAAAATATGTACAAAGAAAAGTGATTTGTTGCAAAAAAAAAAGGAAAAATTGCCAGATGAAACCTTTTAAAAATTATTTTGCCAAAAGAAACCTTTTAAAAAAAATTTTTCCAGAAGAAACCTTAAACAAAATTTTTTTTGCCAAAAGAAACCTTAAGGGCTGATTCCGGTGTTGACCACCTATTTCCGGCGTTGACCTACTCTTTTTTTCTTGTTGCACTCTTAACTGATATTTGCACTCCCTCAAATTAAAACAAAACTTTTGGACTCCTTAATTCCTCTTTCTTACTCTGCTTCAAAATCTCTTTTTTAGTCTTAATAATCACTGTTCTTGCATTTAATTCACCGTACATGCACTTATATTAAGGTAAATTTATTTTTTTGCATCTAACATATGGAAATTCAGTCATTGATTTGTTCATCTTTACTCAAAAAAAAAAAGCTCATTGTTTTTCCTTTTTTTTTCTATGTGAAATGTCGTCGCAAACAAGTTTGACCAAGGGCCAAGCAAAATCAAATTCTTCAACATCCAAGCAATGCAATTGGCGAATTATTGAGAAAAGGAAGTAACTTTTCTGAATTTTTATGGTGATTATGAGTTATGGTGATGTTTTTTTGTATATGGTGTTGAGTTGATTTCGATTTGTTCATATTGTATGATGTTTTTGTGAATTGGAGGGAAAATGAAAAAAAAAAAGTGCAAATAAGGAAAAGGATGGGTCAACGCTGGAAATACAAGGTCAACACCGGAGTTTATTCTTACAAAAAAAAATTTAGTTTAAGGTTTCTTTTGGCAAAAAAATATTTAAAAGATTTCTTTTAGCAAAAAAAAATTTTTTAAAGATTTCATCTACCAAATTTCAAAAAAAAAAAATCTTTTATCTTAGTGAATCTATCCCTCAAATAGTCATATCCCTCATTTGCGAATTCACAAAAACTTCAGAAAAAAAATGTCGACATTTGTTCAAGCAAACCTTCTAAACCCCATAAAACCCCTGACCCAAACTCGGCGTAACTCGGCAAAACTCGTTCGAAACTCAGTGAGGTGCGAGTCAACAACTGAGTTAGTAACCACCGTAAATCGGCAAGTGAAAGTGAGTAACGGTAACGATTCGTTGGAAATAAACAGAGTTTTAAATGGAATGTGGCAAACAAGTGGTGGTTGGGGTCCAATTGATCGAAACGACGCCGTTGAAGCCATGCTTCGTTATGCTGATTCTGGACTTTCCACCTTTGACATGGCTGATCACTGTAATTTCCTTTTATCTTTTGCCCGTTTTAGGCTTTCTGTTTTGGATTTTTTTCGATTTTGCCACTCCTGTTTTTCCTGGACGTAGTTGGCTCCACTTGGCCTAAATATATCCTCTGTTTTAATTGTACCTTTGTTAATTAATTAATGGTGTGACGAGGTTAAATGAGAGTGATGGATATCTCAAATATTATTATCACATATCGACTCTCGTCATTTGCCTTTATGGCCCGCTAAAAATGCATCAATGATTTAGTTAGCTAGTCAGCTATAAAGGCGGAGTTAGTAACTTACTACTACTATAAAAGTCTATAATAGAGTTTGAATGCTGGCTAGATTGCTAACTAGCTAGGACATGTCAAGAATTCGAGATAATATAGATTGGTTAGTCTATTTATAGGCTGACCGGTTGATAAGTGTGTCATAAGTTCATAACTAAATATTCCGTAGCCAAAATGTATTGGTGTTACATTTGCATATTATGGTTGTAGACTTTAAAGAGCTGGTTACATGTCTTGGGGTTATGTTAAAAAGGCTAGATGTGTAAATATATGAACACTTGAGGGACATTAAAGTCATAGCAATTATGAATAACTAACGGTTGTCTAACGACCAAGGGGATGCAGATAGAATAAAACTATACAAGTATACAACCACCAGTGTTTTGTTCACTTCTTTGTAGCTTAAGCAGGCAAAAGATGACAGAAATTCTACCTTATTTTTCCTGTAAATCAGCATTCGCTTTGGTAAGAGCGAAAACTAGGACAATGAATGGTATTGCAGCAGTAAAATTGAGGCCAATTTCGTGTGTAGCAACTGAAGGTGAAAGGAGTATTGTAGTTAAGAATGGAAAGGATTCGTTGGATGTGTGTCGCGTGGTTAATGGAATGTGGCAAACGAGTGGCGGATGGGGGAATATCGATAGGAACAATGCTGTTGATGCCATGCTTCGATATGCAGATGCCGGGCTTGCCACTTTTGATATGGCTGACATATGTAAGCCATAAGATAGTTGGGTGACATGAAACATTATCTATTGTGTAGGTTGTTTCACCAAATGCCGGTTCTTCACGGAATTTGTCCTTTTTATGTTTTATATGATTGCATATGATGATATGGTTGCTATTTTTTTCAAATAAAGTGTGATCAACTTAATTAGGTACTTGTATAGCTAGTTGCTGAGCTTGTACACTACACCACAGTTGGTTCATAGTTCCTTATTGATAATTACTTGTCTTTGCATCCTTGGTGATCATATGCATTGCTAAAACCCTTGATGGAATGATACTTCTCTGCCCCTTGTCTCAAGGAAGAGTCTTTTTGGTGGTCAAGATGATCGGCGATTTAGTATATATTTGTGCTTGTTTCAGATGGGCCTGCTGAAGACCTTTATGGAATATTTATAAATCGAGTCCGACGTGAGCGCCCACCTGAGCTGTTAGAAAAGGTCAGAGGGTGAGTCAGAAAATTTAAATTCTAGTAACTGTATTGTTTTGCTGAAAGACCAAAGGTAAAGAGTTATAGCATATTTGTAAACACTTAGCTGTTGAGTTGAAGAGAAAAATCAGAGATATACTGTAGAACTTTTGCTGTTATATCTAACTATTTCAATGCTAATTGTGTTTTCATATGATTGTGTTTGTAGTCTCACAAAATGGGTTCCACCACCAGTTAAAATGTCGAGGAGTTTTGTGGAGAAGAGCATTGATGTTTCAAGGAAAAGAATGGACGTTGCTTGCTTGGACATGCTTCAATTCCACTGGTATGGATGCCCTATAATCCTATATGTATATTGCTGATTTTGGACTATTTCGGTGCTTACCCTTGTAAAAAAAAATATTTTAAATGTGTTTGATTTCTTAGCTGAATTGCTTTTCGCTTGGTGAGATTGTGTTCTTGACAGTTGGGCACTTCAAACTTTTGATCACCTTTTGTTTTGCTCGAATTAGGTGGGACTATTCCAATCTTGGGTATCTTGATGCTTTGAAACATCTCACAGATCTGAAAGATGAAGGTCAGCTTCCCTTATATCTCTTGCAAACATAACTGTTAAAAACCTTAAATTATCAAGGCTTAAATTATTTTGCAATTTCAGGGAAAATTAAAACTGTGGCTCTGACAAATTTTGACACCGAAAGATTGCAAATAATTCTTGAAAACGGGATTCCTGTTGTTAGCAACCAGGCAAGTCAGATATGTTGGTGTACTTCTAATCTTCTATGTCTCTGGGGTCATAATAAGGTGTTCGAATCAGTGTGGTTAATGCCTCATGCCCTGAACTGTAGGTGCAACATTCAATTGTTGACAAGCGTCCGCAGCAGAGAATGGCCGAGCTTTGTCAGCAAACAGGAGTTAAACTTATAACGTATTTTCTCAACTCTTTTTGACACATAAAATTAGTTTCCTTGACTCTTATCACTTTTAAAATCAAATCTCTTTTCTAATTGGACAATATGATTCCAAAGGTCTATCTGATTGTGATAGTTATAGATAACGCTTTTATGTGACTATTTTCGCAGGTATGGAACAGTCATGGGCGGTCTTCTATCTGAGAAGTTCCTTGATACTAACCTGACTATACCTTTTGCTGGCCCTTCACTTAAGACTCCCTCCTTGCAGAAGTACAAAAGGGTACTATATTTGAATACAATATTGTTCTGGCTATTTTTTTAGTGTAGCAAAAAAATATGCAACTGTGTGAAGTTCATAAAATAATTGCACTTTTAAATGGTTTTTTGAATCGGGCACACTTGTATTTCCCTGTAAATGTTAGATGGTCGATGCGTGGGGAGGATGGAGTCTTTTCCAAACACTGCTTCAAGTGCTTAACAAAGTTGCCAGGAAACATGGTGTGTCCATTTCGACTGTTGCTGTGCGATACATACTAGATCAGGTCAAACTTTTCTCTTCTTCGATTCTGAGAAAACTGCTTATGAATTGTTACAATATTGCTGAACTCAAATTGAACTTTGCGTTGGATGGTTGCAGCCAGCTGTAGCAGGCTCTATGATAGGAGTCAGGCTTGGGCTATCAGAACATATTAAAGATGCTAATGCTATATTTTCACTTGTTCTTGACGAGGAGGATGTCGACAGCATCAGTGAAGTATCTAACAGAGGGAAGGATCTTATGACAGTGATCGGTGATTGTGGAGATGAGTATAGACGGGCTTAATACTTCCATAGAGTAGTTTTTCATGCTTGATTGCTTGATCATTCTGCCTGCATGGAATCACCAAGTAGCAAGTAGTAACATATAAACTTGAAATGTAATAATGTACAATACCCAAATTTTGTGTATGATTATGGCCAAAATACTTGTATACTGTGCAATAGCAAATTAGCAATTGTGTATCTTTTTGGCTATTGATAAATTTGCGGATTGCTTACAAGTTTACCAATTAATTAACAAGATGTCCTCAAATGGTAAGGACGAACAATAATTGTCTTTTTATAATTTTATGAACTTCTTCTCTTGTAGTCAGTGGCGGATCTAGGATATTCATTATATGGGTTCGAATTCTATGCGCAATAAGATTTTACCTATGGTTCCGTATTTTTTCACTATTCACACAACAAGATTCCACAATTCCATTATGGATTCACATGAACCCGGAGCACCAATACTAGATCAGCCACTGCTAGTAGTGAATATTTGTGAATGCAGAGCAGTTTTGGAATTAAACTAAATTTGGGTTGCATATATACTTCTTGAACTCAAAATAATAGCCTTCTCGGGTCCCGTCTTATTTTCACCTTGTTTTTTTACCACGTGCTATGAGCCACTACAGGACTCCTCATGATAGTGTTGACCCCTTAAAACCAGTTATCATCCCTCTTATGGCCTTTTTCGAAAAACGAAAAAAAAATCTATTTTAGGGCCCCTCCCCCCTCTAAAAACATGTTATCATCCCTCTGAAGGCCTTTTCACCCAAATCATCTAGTCTGGGTTTATATTTTAACCATACGAGCATCCTAGATAGTTTTTAGCAATTTTTTTCCGGGACCCTAAATCTCAAGAAATTGTGGATAATAGTTTTTAATTGAGGCCTTCGGATGGGCCTTCTAGGGCCCCGTCTTTTTTTCGCCCTATTTTTTTACCACGGGCTATGGGCTACCATAAGACTCCCCACGATCGGTTTTGGCCCCTTAAAACCTGTTATCATCCCTCTTATGGCCATTTTCAAAGAATGAAAAAACAACTATTTCTAGGACCCCTATAAACTTGTTATCACCCCTCTTAGCCTTTTCACCCCAAATCGTCTGATCCTGGTTCATATTCTAAACATGCAGGCACTTCAAAAAAATTTTGACAACTATTTCTTCGGGACCTCGAAATCTTAAAAGATAGTGGATAATAGTCTTTTATAGAGGCATTTGGAGGAGCCTTTCGGCCCGCATCTTATTTTCGCCTTGTATTTTTTTACCGCGTACTTTGGCCACCACAAAACTTCCCGTGATCGGTTTGGACACTAAAAACATGTTATCATCGCACTTATGGCCTTTTGAAGAACATGTAGAATGGCAAAAAGATAGGGCGAAAAAAGATATAACCCCGGACAACCCTTCGAATGCCAAAAACAAATGCTATAACTAATAGTTTTTAGAGGTTCTGGAATCCCGGAAAAAGAGTTGTTAGTAATTTTAGATGGAGTACCTATGATAAAAAAGACACACCAGAGCAACTTGTAGGGTTCAAAAGGTCATAAAACGGTTACGGGAAAGCGAATAATAGTTGTGTTCCCGTTTTAAGTAATCCTCAAAATAGGGAAAATGACAAGGTTTTAGAAGCGGGTAAATAAGGGGGAACTTCCTAAGGTCTCCTACAACGTGATTAAAAAAATGAGGTGAAAACAAGGCGTGGCCCGAGATAGCCCTGCGAAAAGCTGAAATCAAAGGTTGTAATTTACTCTTTTCAGGGTGTTCAGGGGTCCCGAAAGAAAGTTGTCGAAAATTAAAAATGGTGCTCCTATGCTCAAAAGAGGATCCCTAAGCAACTTTTAGTGTTTTGAAAGGCCATAATGTGATCTTGACATAGCAAAAAATAGTTATGTTTTATTTTTCAATAATCCTCTAAAAAGGAAAGATATTAAGGCTTTAGAGGTCAAAAATCGAGCGTGGAGTGTCATGGGGTCACCTATAAGGCTATAACACGTGGTATGAAGACGGTATGAAAACAAGACAGATCCCGCTGCAAGCCTTTGGATGTTGAAAATGAAGGCTATAACTCACAGTTTTTGAGGAAGAGCCTGCCCAAGCAACTTGTAAGGGTTCGAAAGATTATAATACGGTCCCTATAGAGCAAAAAATAATGATGTTCTCTTTTTCATTAGTGATCCTCTAAAAAGGAAAGATGATAAGGTTTTAGAGACCGAAATCGAGTGTCGAACGTCCTTGGGTCATCTATAACACGCGGTCAAAAAAACGAGGGCGAAAACAACACAGAGCTTGGGATAGCCCCTCGGAAGTCGGAAACAAAGGTTATAACTCACAGCTTTTGGGAGTTCTGAGGTCCTATGAATAAAGTTGACGAAAAGTTTACTTTTTGCTCCTATAATGAAAAGTGGTCCTTTGGGCAATTTGGGTTGGGAAAATCATAATATGGTCTCTAGAGTAAAAAATAATTGTGAACTCTTTTGAGTAATCCTCTAAAGAGAGAAGATAACACGGTTTTAAAATCTAAAATTAAGCATGGGATGTCATGAGGTCACCTACAACATGTGGTAGGGGCAAAATAAGACGGAGCCTGAGACAATACTCTGAATGTTGAAAACGAAGACTATTACTCACAGTTTTCGAGGGTTCTGAGGTCCCAAAAAAAAGTTGCCAATAACTTTATACATAGCTCCTATGGTCAAAAGAGAGTCCATGAGAAACTTGTTGGGGTTCGAAAGCTCATAAGATAATCATGGGAGAGCATAAAACACTTATGGGGAGACAACTTGGTATTCGAGGTCGAATTCGGACATAAAGCATCAGACATGTAGACATATAGAAAAACAACGGAACTACAAATAAAACAAAGCCCGAGACAACCATCCTGAGTGAAGGAATAATTGATTTCATTGTGTACCCATTTGGCCATGTCTATGTTTAGGTTGGAAACTTGAGGCTACCAGAATTCCAACTTAATTCTCCCTTTGATTTATTAAAAAAAAATAAACATATAGTTAATCACTCACAGTTACTTGATTCAATAAGCTCAAAGTAGCATCTCCCCTTATTAGTACTCCATTATTTTCGCAAGGTATGTTTTCCTTTGCCTTCCTTAACATGGCACTACCAAAACCCATCTCTAAAACCCCTCAAAATGAAAAACCCACATTAAACCCTTAATCAAATTCAACTTTTTAGCTCATTGATTTCAATAACCTTTAATTTGCTTGATCATGGATAACCCAACTTGTTTATTACAGAATGCATATCACCTGTTCGACCAAATGCCTCTATGAATTCTGATTTTTTTTTTGGGTGTTTTTGCAGGTTTTATTAACCCCTTTGTCATATATTTGTCCAACATTGAATTTGCAGTTGTTAAGGAAGAGAAGTCAACATGGATGGTATGTGGGTTTTTGCCAACTATTTAGAGAATTGATTTGCTTTAGTATTTGTTACATTATTAGTATGTTCTATGTTGATGATAATATGTTTAATGGGTATTTGAAATGGGTTTGCTTTTATATGCTAATTATCTAGGTTAATATATATGAGGATATTGAAAATTTGAAATGGGTAACAAATTACTAAGTTAATGGTTTTGTAGAGTTTGTGTTAAAATAATACTTTTGAATAATGCAATCATAAAAGTAATGTGCTTTTCATTCTTGCTGCTGATAGTTGGAGTAGAACTAGAGGGGCTTTGTTTGAACTAATGAATGAAGTCATTATTAGTGGTTTTTAATGGAGACTTATGTTTTGTGTGTTGGCGATGGATTCAATTTGTCAAAGATTGTAGGGAAGAAAATTGTCATTGTCTTGCTTGTGGGATTCATAATCATCTTTTAAGAGAGAGATTGATGAAGTCCTTGAAGAAGGTTAGATTATAGTGAATAGGAATTTTTTACACTCCATATAGTTGACAAAAAAGGACATTGTAATATGATCACCTTTAGTGCTTTAGATGTTTCTCCCAATCAGAAGATTTAGTGTTTAGCTGTTACGATTGAAACTTGATACAAGTGACATATTTGACTAATGTGAATGGATTATGGAATAGGGAAAAAAGTTAATCCAAAAAAATAAGCTTGTCAAGAATTATTGAAGTTGAATTCTTACTTTAAGATGGTGATTGACTCCTGGTTATGCTACTGGGTCTTTTCAGTCGATTCGCAGGATACTATGGAGGAGACTATATTGGTAGGTGATGATCTAATGACAGGGCCTCCGTCACCTCTCATCCCCCCAGAGATTGCTCCTCATGTGCTTGAAGGTGTCAACTTGTGTGACGGGCTGTTGAGGAATCTATTTCTGTGTAAGTTGTTCTCTTTATGCTGTCATGTTTATGAATTTTAAGGCATTGTAAGTACTGTTTTAAGCTGGTATTGGTATTTTTGCAGTACCTAAACAACAATGTCCTGTTTTAAGCTGGTATTGGCATTTATGGCTTTATGCAGTACTTGAATAACATTGATGCAGAGTTGGTTTTGCCTTTTGGTTCTAAGATGTAGAATGTGTCCCATTTCATTCTTAAGCTGGGCATTTTTTCACATTGTGCTTTGCCTGTGTATTCTAGGTTTACAAATCAACGATATTGAGCCATTTTGTCAAGATGAGATAGCTGTTTATCGACAGTGTGTGGAAAGAAGAGTAAGCTGTTTTGATATTCATACTTTTCATATTAGTATTCTCTATTCTAATGCTTCAACATCTTGTACTCAAAGCTGAAAACATCGTCTATTATTCTGTTGAATATTATCACGGGCTAAGAAACTCCTAAATTAGGGTTCTTGTCATAACCTAAGTGTAAGTTTGAACATAGGGATCTTGAAAAGTCGCAAGTGAACTGTTTTTTCGGGGAATCGAGAGTTTTGCTATTCTTTTAAGTTTAGGTTTTACAAATATTATTATGTTAGTGCTTATTCATCTTGCAACCCATCTGCAAGTTTGTAGGATAAGGAAATCAGACAAAGACTTCAAGATAGTGAACACAAATTAGGATTATCTATGCCACTTGATCAAGCCAAGGAAAGAACTGTTCAACTGGAATCTGAAGTCACAAAACTGGAAAGGTACATGATGTTTTACTTGTCCTTGATATCTTCTTTTGTGTGTTTGTTGCCTTCTTTGGTTGTATTACAAGACTGAAGAAGAACCTTAGTCTCCTTCCTAAATCGCTGCTGCCACTGACATAACTTTGGCTGTTATGAACAAATGTATCTTCTTTAAATTATTGTGATTTGAAAATATCTTATGCAGCAATTGTGTGACCTTGATAGAAAAGGAATTAGCATACTTATACTCTTGGAAGCAATGATAGTTTGGTGCTTCATTGTAGGGGCCCAGTTCCATAGTAGAATTGTGAAAATAGAAGTGCCACAACTTAATCTTAATTGTGCTATCTATGATTAAAAGCTCTCAATATAACTTGGTGCTGCATCTTACCTGAATATATTTAAATGATTTTCAGGCGTCTGATTCTTGCTAGTGGAATGGAAGGTGTTGAAGGATTTCGCCAAAGATGGAGTTTACATGGTTGTCTCACAGATACAAGGTAAAGACTTGATACTCCATGACTATACATGGCTCAAGGAGAATAGGTAAAAGAATGAAAACACACTCACACAAATTACACGCCTCCCTAGTCCCCAACTGATTACTAGGTGGTAAGCTTGATAAGTTTTGCACTATGTTTTGACTCAACTTAAAGAGGATGAGCACATGATTGTACAAGTGACGTATATCTAGACTTAAGAGACTGGCAGGCAGTCCTTGATCGTATTGGTGTTGCTGAAATCTTCTGGAAATTTTGCAGTCTACACTCTACACAACTCAATTCAATAAGCATCAATTATTTGTAATTACCATTCTGTATTATCTTGCCTGTAGCTTATCTTTTGAATGATAACACAGGAAAAGATTAGAAGCCTTGAAGCAGGGAATGGAGAGCAGAAAGCCAGAAGAGTCAAGTCAGACTCCATCAGCCAGAAGATGGTTTTCCTGGACAAAGCAGACTGACGAAGAGAAGTAAAATTCAATTTTTCTGCTCTTCTGAAGAAGAGAAACATAAGTAACCCCAGGAGAAGTGACACTCAAGCAGACTGACAAAGCTTGTAGCTAGCCTCGAAGTCTGTTTTGCCATGTTCTTTAGGTTCATTCAGTATTTTAAACCAATTGCATCATATTTTTCTACTAGGCTACAAATTTATTCTACTGGATGACAGTTTACTCTGATCTCAGCACATTTTGGAATAGTTCTTAGAATTTCTATTATAGAGTATCTAGTAACCACACAGCCATGCTTGCAGACAACAATAGCCAATTATATAGTGATATCTGTTGTACAATTGAAAGCAAGCCCTTGTGCAAATTAGGCTTATTATTTATGGTACTGCAACCTTACAGAAATCCCAATGCATTATATTTACCTAATAAGCTAAAAAGTTACTGTACTGAATGGAAGTTTACCCAAGCATATTTTCAGTTTACTTACAATTTCAATGTAGGCATAAGCAGCCACTAATAGTCCAATAATCAATATGATGTTATAGAAATTAGTTCTATTGTCACTCCTCAGAATTTGATACAGCTCTGAGGCTAATTTGCTGTAGTGTTGCTCAATATTAGGGTGATCAAGATAGGTGGTACAGAAAAACTTGCACATTTTATACATTAATGAATAGTGCTATGTACAAGAATACATAGAGTATTTACAATAGCAACCTAAGTATAAGTAAATTAATAGCTTGGGTTCTCAAAAAAAAAACTAATTAATTAATTAATAGCTTGGACTATCTAATTTCTAGAATCCAAGAGATGCACTCTCTCAAGAGCTGGAAATTTTGTTGTACTGCAATTCTATAGAAAACTTGCATTTTACTTTTGAATTCGGATGCATCTTCCAAACACTTAAATGGACCAGAACATTTACACTGTTCTGTCAAGTGACTATCTTTCACCATATGACACTTGACACAAACCAAATCCTGCAGATGGTAAAGGCGTTCCCGCTGCCTCACAATTTGAAGTAGAGAATTTTCCATCTTCTCTCTATCGTAAGGTTGCCCACACTGAGGTACTGTACATCGCCATTCCTGTGTCAGTAATGACGGGTCCCTTCCCAGATCAAGATCTCGAACATCATTGCAATAGCTGTTGAAATACAAATAATTACTCCATACTCCATTCCACAATTGATATATATGCTATCATGAAGAAACTTCACATTACTGAACAATTGCATTTATAAGTAAACAAAAATACATAGTATTGCATTTGTGTTTTACAGAAGCAATATAAAACCTTGTCAGGAAAAAAACTTACAAGCAACATGAAAAAAGTAAAAGAAAATTCAAGCATAAATTACTAGATAGGAACATATCAGCAATTTCCATAGTATGAAACTATGATAGTATTAGGTTTTGTTCTAGCATAAAAGTGATGAAACTGACAGAGGTCTAACTGGTAGTGACCCCGTAATGTAGGTGAAATGTATACATATGACCGTCATTTTTTTCTAATTTTGTTAAGGTCAAAGGCAAAGGTAAGGGTTATTTGTACATTTACCTGCAAATGATGTTTGGTAAAATGAAAGAGGGTTTAGCAGGAGAAAATTCTGCTTCTGGAGCAAACTCTCTCACACGTATAAATCTTAGCAAGTTCCTTCTCATAACCTGCAGTAAGCACAAGGTATCAGGACAATCACTAAGAAAATGAGACCAGTAACATTTAAAAAATTTTATCTCTCAAACACTAGCCAGTAATCAAGACGATTAACATAGGACAGGAGTAACACAGATTTGCAGAAATTATGGACGGCCTTACCAGAACATCATGCTGAACATTTTGGTCCAAAGCCAAAACAGCACAAACATGCTTGATAAATTCCAATGCAACATCTCCTTTATGAACATCACAATTTAGTTGGGGATTCACTTGTAACAACTCATCATCATCCTGAGGCTTCTTCGTTCCTTTAGAATGACTAACTATTTCTTGGACAATCATAAGGAGTTTATCTGAGAAATAAGAGCTAATCTGCAGCATAAAACATTCTTCATAAAGTTAACACATTATAAAGATACAAACAGCAGCAAATTTAATTGATAGGACATCCAGTAATTTAACCAAACCTGGTCTTTGAGATATCCAGTCAAATGTGCCTCAAACTTCTCAGCAATAGGAGCTGTAATTGACGGCGTACATAGGTCATCATCTCCAAGAATTGCTTCTTTTGTGGCATGATTTAAAGCATACTCCCACGGTTTATACATAAACTCAGAGATCATTACAACAAAATGGTCCTGTCAAGGAAATTGACAAGATATATATGAGTTTTAAGACCTGATTTTTGAAATTTCTTAGCACAAAGAAATATAAGACTTTACTAAAAATATTTTTTGATGAGAGATCAATTGAAGGGTATTTTTGTAAAGATTCGTAAGGGGTGCCAAGCAGTGCTGTTAAATCTGGACAGATAAAACTAAAACCTACAAAACTTACATGACTAATCAAAGCCACATTGAATCAAGTTTGTTGAATCTAATAACCTATTAACAATAACAACAAAGCCTTAATCCCAAAATAATTTGGGGTCGGCTAGACATGAATCAATATGAGGAATCACAAAAGTCATCCGCAACTCCTCCAATATTTCCTGTTTAACACTATATTTTCTTCAAGCCCCAACACCCTCATATCTCCACTTATACCACAATTTGTCAAAAATTGCTAGACTATATTGGGGATATTTACAATTGTGGCCAAACATTGTACCACGAGGATTAAGAGTAGTTGTGTTCAGAATGGCATAATTAGCAATTGTGTTATATAGTAAGCTTGAGAATTCTGAGTTCATCGGCATGTTATTATCGTTGGCACTCCTTAATGAATGTCAATTGATGAAGAGCAGTTTACCAACACTTTCTCTTGTAGAAAGAAATTTAACCAAAAAGCTTACTTGAATACTCTTTGGCAAGTGTTCAGCGATGTTCCAGCTCGAAACAATGTCAACTTGAAGATCACCAGGTACGCATCCGCTAGAGGATCCAGAAATGTTGGCGGAAGATTCATTGTAGTCTTTGGCTTGTATTCCTCCATAATTGTACTGTCAAATAGAAGAGGTAAAATAAGAAGTCTTGCCAGAGCAGTACATCATTGTTCTCACAGCAATTCTTTATTGTATGTGTTGCAAATAAAATATTACATCATGCGACTACAACTTAGATCCACAAATTCATGAACCTTCAAATTCCTCCAGACATCTTAATGAGAAAATGAACAGGTACTTTGAAAATAGGTTTTCACAAAAGCTATAGCCTCTGAAAGAAGAAAAGAGGTTAAACAATATTCAGTTTAAATTAGCAACCATAACTTCATAAGTAATTAAGAACCCCTTTTAGGGCTTTCTCAGGTTTTCGAAAAACCTCCATACACATTCTTTTGCTTTCTATTGTAGCATAATTGACTAATGTATGTTTGGTTAGCAATCATAGAGAGAAGAGTGGAAAAGATGGTTGATAAAAGAGGGTGGCTCTTTCAAACCTTTCCAATACTGGAAGCCTGGAAGGATCTGATAGTCTAGAGAGGTCAAAATACCAGATCTCTTACAATCTCTTCCTTTATAAGTTTACTTTCCCGTTTTCCAAATCAGAAAGGGAGGAATGAGTCCCCTTCCCTAAACTCTTCCCTAAGAAATTTCTCATCCAAAATTCAAACATGGTGTTGGACAATACAATTTCCAGTGACTAAATTTTTTTTTTGTTGATTCTACAAGCTGCAGTCTGCAACTCTGCATTAATTATTACATCTACAGCTTGAGCCATAAAAGAGTATTCTTATGCTGTATGCACCACCAATATTCAGATAGAAGAACAAACCTGGTCCATGAAAAGCAGGGAGTGCCAGAAGTGTAGTGGTTCAACCTCAATCCACTCAAATAAATCCCTACAGAAAGCAACTAGTTAATTATCAGAAATTCATGAGATGATGAAACAATCTTGCAGAAGACTAACCTTGTTTGAAGCGCTTTCAGCAAACTATCACTGTAAGCTCTTGCCGCAGCCAAATCAGCTTTTCCAGTGTCTAAAATTATCTTGGAAAAATTTGCAAATATTACTGTAGCACCCAGTTTGCGGAACTCTGCCAGAAGTAACGCAAACACTTTTTGCATCACCTGTAAACAAGCCAAGTAATTCTAGTATCAGTATTGACTCTATCCCATTGCCACAAAAAAAATATATATATATATAATAATAATAATTATTATTAAATAATAACAGTATTGATTTTGTACGGAGTATTAATCTTCTTTGTTTCTTCTCCCCCTTTGCTTTCTCTTTCTCTATCTCCCTCTTTTTGAGGTAGATAGCCTGGTTACCTATTATTGTGCATATCTTTAAGGAAATAAAGCAAAGGTTCAATAAAAATTAGCCCAAACTACAGCCCATGTAAGCAGCTGACCATATTTTCCACTCATGTACATGAATCAGGATACCATCAGGATCAGATATATGAGACTATGGAAGTGTCATAGGTTTTAAAAAGTGTCTTAACTTAAAACAGCAGATACTTGAAAGCAGCTCTGCATTGTGTAGAAAGATGCAGTTACCTTGCAAAGCATTCTATATATGGCTGGATCATGAAGTTTCGATTGTGGGCTGAAATCAGGTGGAAAAAAGGTTAATGTTAATTTCAGAGCATACACCAGACTAAACATCTTCAAAAGCAGTCAATACAAAACCAATCAAAAAGATAGATACATAAATAAAACAAACACCAACCTACAAAGCCATCGATACAGATGTTGTAATACTGCATCAGCGAAAACATTTCCAGATGTAACTGCATCTTGTAAGCATCGTTGAACCAGTTGTTTCAAGACCCGTAATGCAGGTCCACAGAAGGTTGCTTCATCAAAGCTATATTGCTCACTCGATGTGCATAGTTCAGAATCTGTGTCTTGCTCAAAACCATGCAAACCACTTCCCTCTATTTCATTAATTTGACTGCTCTTCAGAAGAGCATTGACAGCTAAGTGATGAATCTGCAGATGCAAAAAAGAAATAACTAATTATAACATTCCATATCTCCAGCACTACCAGGGGAAAGCTGTAGAGAGCAATTCCTCCAAACCTTTAGCTCCACAGAAACTTTTCTATACGCTCCAGGGTATATAAGAACAGGTTGATTGACCTGTAAAGCACCAAACAGAAAATGAGTTTTGTAAAACAGCATGTTGTGTGTGTGTGTGTGTGTTTTTTTTTTTTTGGGGGGGG
>PYUH01000120.1:1628712-1663428 GCA_016808085.1 Suaeda aralocaspica | reverse complement strand
GGGGGGGGGGGGGGGGGGGAGACTGTTGAGTCAAACCTCATCCACAAAGCATGCGTCCTCTTCACTAAAGCCACCAAGGTCTGGAACACCATCATCAGAAATCCAAAGTACCTGGAAAAGTCAGAGCAAAAAAGAGCATAGATCCTTAATTATGTCCTGCTAAAAAAACTTTGAGAAAGCCAGCGCTTAAATTATGTCCTGGGACATAGATCCTTAATTACAAAAAAGAGCATGATACCTGTTGGTGGTCACGCAATGCTCTTGAAAAGAAGATATCTATAGTGTACGTAATCCAGTCAAGTTCAAGGTTTCCAAGGGGTACCTGCATGACAAGAGAAGGTTGAGGTTCAGATATGAACCATATAAATGTGGAGTGAAAACAAAACATCCAACATTAGTCTTTGAAGACTTGCATGAGCATATCTTGAGAGAGAAATCCTCTCATTTAGCCATTGAGATGATGATGCACATCTCTGCAACGCTAATTTTGCAGCCACAGTTTGCCAGCCAACAGCCTGCATACAGCGTGACATTAATAGCTGTCCATAAAATGCTAAGAGCGCCCATGTATGTATGCAGATGGAAGAACAATTAGGTTACAATAAAAGTACCGGGTAATGACTATCACGAGCATTGGCAGGGATGCTCACACACGGAAGATCATTCAATGCTTGTATACCTGACTTCAAAAGCTGAACATTTGGACACTCAATAACAGCAAGTCCAGGTCTGTGATTATGTGGTCTGCGTGTATTGAAAAAAGAAAAAAGAAGAAGGCATGTTCATAAAAAGAATTGTGGGGTTAAAGCTATTAAAAGAACTATCAAATTTATAAAAAGAAACTGGAGACCACAACAATTATCACAGGGTTCGTGATCTTCTCGTCATTGAAAGAAATTTCCAACATTAAAGATAGCATGTTATGCCTCAAACTCTCTAGGGAAGAGAGGTGGGGAAGTCAAAGTTGAGAAGCTACTGAAAACTCCAACAACAAGATTGCATGACAAGTATAGAATAAAAACCGTAACTCAACACTAAATGTATAAAAGAATAGCATGACTTTTTCTATTCAACTGTTGGATAAGTTATGCACGTAGTGCTTGATGAAGAGGTTTAAACTAGAGAAACAACATCGATAAAAATCCAATTGATATTAACAATTATAGAAAAAAGGTTGGCAACCATATTAAGCAGAAATGCAAAGCTCTGAAAAAACTTCCAACAACACATAAAGATGTAAATCTTGGTTTTACAACCCTTTAGGGGGAAATTATTTGAAATCAATGCATAGACAAAAGGCACTAGATTAAAAATACCAACCAAAAGGGCAAATTTGATACTTATTGTGGAAGAAAAATTTGCTTAAACACTGACATCATAATCCTCACAATCAATATCCACTTTCATATTCATATTCAAATGCATTTCTTTTCCCACTAGACACTAGTTCACAACATGTTTTGGTACACTGATTTTAGATTTTTCTCAAGAAAGTGAATAACAGCCACATCAGTCCTTGATGATTTCTCCATTCCCTACTGCGATACAGTATGATAACATTCACAAACATACAGCATTACTTCCTCATTTAAATGTCAAATTACAATGTACAAGCAAACATGCAATAGAACAAACAAATAACGTGCTCATGATTTCAGTTTCAACTTTAATGGAGAAACTGGATAACATTGTTAATTCAAAAAAATAGGCAAACACTCTTAGAAAGTTAAGAGTTTGAAATAGTAAACCCAAGCATCACCAGGATAAGGATCTGAAGTAAAACCTTTGCCCAATTATTATTTTCTGCATGACCTTTTCAGCTTCGTCATTTTGAATAGCATAGTCCACCTGAATTTCAGAATGTGTTTCAGATAAGCACCATAGTGTACAGAAGAAGTCCCACATAAATTTTATTTTAATAATAAAGGTCCTACAACTTGCCTTGAATGATACAACACCCTGAGAAATTGAAGCTTCCAAAGATGAAGTTTGGCAAGCTTCATGATAAAATCTCTTAATATTAGTAGGATTTAAGCTTCTGTTGTGATGAGGATCCACCACAACCATTGAAATCAGGTCAGATGCAGGGAAATATCCTACGTAGGTTGCTCGCCCTTCACAACAGCTGAAATTATCAGGAAAATATACATATTCAGAATTTTTATTATATATTGGAAAGGATATAAAACAACAATTGCATGAGAAGCAGAGGAAGTCACGGTTCAAGGATGTAAAAGTGAAAGTATAAGTCCAGTATAAAAACGGGAAAAGAGTATATAAGTACATTAACAATAAGAGATAGGAAGGGGAAAAGAGTATCGTAGCAGGACATAAAAATACGAATCTGGCCTCATAGTAGCAGTGGTGGTGGGTGCTTGACCTTGCAAGTAACAGCTGAAGTATATCAGAAGGAAAGGATTGAAGTCCATACTTCCATAAGGCAACAATTAATTAGCAGAACATCCAATTATGGCCTTGGGTCCTAGCTTTAATGAAATCTCTATAATCCATACAGGATTATTTAGCTACAGATGAGTGTCTTAGGAATAATATCTCAAGCTATATTTACAAACACAAGAATACCATGAAATCTATTATCCGGATATTTAATCCACATAACTTAAAGATAAAAGTTAACAAAACCACAGAGCATCAAAAAAAAAAAAAGAGTATGCATGCTTCTCTTAACATGATTAATACCATATAGAAGTTGATGAAACAAGTATTACGACATTGCGCCAAACCAATAAAGAGAAACCAAGGATAGTCTGATTCTAATCATATATCTCTACACGCAACCCATAATTTTATATGAACCGAAATCAGTTACCTATGATACAAGTAAAAGAAAGAAAGGGAATCATCTAAATATCGACACTCAGCGGTGGTCTTCATCTGCAGTTCATTTAGACTCCAAACAGCATGTGCACTTCGTTTCTTAGCTCCTTTATCTACTTTACAGACGCATCCAATCTGGAGAACAGCATTAAGCTCGGGAGGAACTTTGGTTTCATATATGCCCTAACCAAAAGAAATGCATTTGTGGAACATAGAACAGAAGAGATATCAGCAATCAAACATGTAAGGAGCAGAGCAAAAAAAGACCACCTGTATCCTAAACACGTTCAATAAGCTAAATTAACTAGCTATGATTTAATATTCGCTTAATGAATGAGAGTAATGCTGCTAATACGTAGATTTTAAAGAATCCACTGTGACAGCTAAAACTGAAAACGAATGTCCATAACAACGTATAAATAACACAACTCGTGCAAATTTGCAATTGGGCAATATACAATGCACAATAAGTTTAAAAGACAAAAAATTCAGTTTGAAGAGCCTCTAGAGATTGATCACAAATAAACTATCTCTATTTGACTTCACATGGAAAGTAGAAAAGCAGGACAAACCAAAGTGAGAAAAGTATTATGCTATACACTTCTACGGCGGTGCTTGTCTCTTAAAGCATAGCCTGATCTAAGAGTTTCATTTACTATGCATAGTAATCAAGGAGATCAGATCAGCTAGAGTTCTCTCTCCATTATTAAGTCAAGAATCAATGTCGATGTATCTTAGTAAGAATCTCAGAAATTATAACGACATCCTTACAAAACTACCAGCTGAAGTTAAAGTCTACATGAGCATTGTTCTCACCGCAAACCAAAACTCATGCGCATCATATGTATCCATATTCCATATAGCTGACTCTAAAAAATGCAAACCCCTCTTAAGAAAATAGAGCCTGTCAATGGAGATCTATCATATATCTCATGATTCTCATCCATTATTTACAACTCTTCAACACACCTTTTGACCTTGAGATCTCTAACTCAAATTGCCATTACATCCTTGGCAATATTCCAAAAATTACTTTAATAAAGAAAGTGGCTGTTTGTTTACTCATTCTATGAACTGAACATCTCACATAAAAGTAATGATTTTTGGCTTTTGATTAATAATAAACCCATTTAAACACACTTGCACTGATCTGAATTTTGCACGTATTATTATCAGATTCATCTTTCAGATGCAGTTTTAGACATCGAATTGTGGAATGTTCTATATGTAAGTTGCAAACAGTTAAAAATCAATTGCAAATATTACATAAGGTCAATTCAGATCGATAAATGACTCAAATCAACTATTCAAGACAGAGTTTAGAAACAAAAACAACTACATAGCCTACATTGTGTTTGCAAGAATATGAAATTATCATCTATTGTGCTTACGTTCAAGGAAAATAACCAGAGGTCCTTTAGGCTATAACCCATTCATATCCTTGTTGCAGAAAAATTAGAAAATTCACTAGAAAAATTAATTCAAATTCTAACATATTGAATTTTTTTTAATTTTTTTTTTATGAGAAAGCTCTTACAAATATGACAAATTCAGAAATTAATTACTTATTACTAATAAACTAGCTTTGCTCCTTACAAAAAATTCACAACCCATAAAGTCGGTTCCTTAAAGCAAATTGTAACAATGAATAAAAAAAACAACATATATCAAGATGCTAATTAAACAACCAGACCTCAACTTCTGGGTCAGCAAGATGAGCCATTAGTCTCTTGCTTTCTTCTCTGAATTCTTTCTCGTCGATAATTATCTATATTATCAAAGAGGAAAACATTAAATTAAGTCCTAAACTTAAACGAATAGCCAATAATAGCACTACAATCCAGGTACCTCAATTAGGTTGTAGCTACGGTGCCCATGAGGAAGAATCTTGTTCACACGTTTTCCAGGAAACTCCTCAGTTATAGGAGCTTTGGAGTTGAGATAAAATGATCTAGGAACAGTGATTGGAACCTTAAGCATGTTACCTTCTACTATAACCCATGCAAAAAATTGACCAGGCCAATCGCTTGGGACAAGCTGCAAAACCTGAAGGTGAATAATAATTAGCATTCAAAAACCAGGACAGCGGTAATTTTAACTCTGGAAATGGAAACACATTAGAGTCCAAAAACAAATCTACCTGCCAATAACTACTTGTGAGGGACAGCTCTTGCCTTCTAAAGTATGAAGTAACACCAGTTTTTCCCATATTTCTTTTCTGGTTAGCCAAACTCCCAGGTAATTCAGAAACACCAATAGCTTGTTTTGAAGACTTCGCATAAGACAGCCTGTCGCATCAATAATACTGTATAAAAATACTGCCAATAACATCAAATGAGGAACACATACCATAAAACTACAATGCATTTACACACAGTTCAAAAAAAATTTAATCGACCTGTTAGTAATTTTAAGAGATTAGTTGAACAGAAAGATCAAATCTAGAGAAATTGGTGAATTAGATATCGACTAATGAACCTCCATTCCACAAAACCCTAATGAAGTTTTAAACTTCTTTCATTGCTTATTAGCTTTTTCTCCTGCACTAGAAGCAGAAATAAGTGAACCTCCAGACATTTTTTTGTCTGAAGACCTTGAGTATCCAGCAGTTTTTATAAGAATCAACTACTTTCTTACGTCTAAGCCTTTTCTTCTATTTCACAACGTACCTACTACAACTTATACGACCAAACTTATAAACCAAGATATCACAAAGTTAAGGTGGGAGGAAAGACTTAAGAGGATGCCATCAAACAAAAATTTCATGAAAGTGAGGGTAAAACAGAAAATGTTTCCCATACTATCCAGCTTCACTCTGTGCTTCATTTGTCAATGATTCTATGCCTGGTTTTTCTTGATCTAGCATGGGATAAAGTTCTGTATCACATGATCAAGAAACTCATCCAAATTTTTCTCCGAATGCTAAGTAGTTTAAACATGGAGACAATGGATGGAAATATCTTGTGTAAATTTTGGTGGGGATGAAGGATTTTTTAATGTTTTTTAATTGATCAGGCAAATTGCTTCTCCCGTTTACCCAATATGGTGATCTGAATAAAAGCGGCAAACCACTGATTTACCAAATGAAAGTTTACAGGATATAAGAAAACACCTTTGTCTTTTTCGTTTCTCTCGGTTCTCTTTCCACTTCCGCTTCTTCTGCTCAAGCCATCCCGCATAGTCTTCACTTTTAACAACTTCTTCAGTAGAGTTATCAATATGAGTATCTTTGCTTTCATGATGGCTTAGGGAAGTAGATGTTGTCTTTTGCAACGAGGGCCCTCCATCTAAACCATAGCTATGCACAACAGGTCTACTATCAACTCTAGATCCACCGGATTTTCCAAAGTCCTCCAAATCCAAAATTTTGTTTTCATCAATAAGATTCTCTATAGGGTCAGATGTAGCATCTATCTTAGCCATCGCATCTCGCTTAGAAGAGAACATATCCATTATCTTTTTCTGGCGAAATTTGTCATCCTTTTCCCGTATCTTCTTATGTAGCCAATCGGGATGTGCCACCCTAGGTACAGGATTTGCAACCTGAGAATTTGAAATCACTTTTAGATGTGAAAAAACATTCTTTAAAAGGTATTAATAATCACTCATTAGTACCTTTTGCATTGCAGCTGGAATGGTGATGATTTTTTGAATAGCTGAGCTTAAACGTTGCTTGTAATAAGACCAATCGATAATGGATCTTATGCCAACATCAGATGAAATCTTGCACCATTTCCGCACATAGAATTTCATAAGTTCTGTAACTTAAGGCATTAACCACATGTTCTTCCAGATATACACACTAATAAGAAAAAAAAATGTGACTACAACTAGCTGGACTACCTGGTTCAGTTTTGAATATTGCAACGGGAACTGCTCTTTCACTTACTGGTGTCCCCTGTGAAGTTAAAATTAGATAGGCATTAAGCATCGCATGTAAAAAAACATATTTATTTAGAAACAAGTTGAATCTACAGAAGAAATAACATTGAAAGCAAAACATTTGCAACCCCTCACAAGCTACTTCAATAGTTAATATGAAAACCATTCAACAAAAGAACCGACCATAGCCTACAAATCATTGCAAAAGTACAGGACCAGCAGGATGCATAATCAAGGTAAATCTCTCATGATAGGCAAATCACACCTTCGGCTCAGATGCAACAATGTACTGACAAAGAAGCCCTTTATCTTTGCCCATGGCATCTCCCAAAAAATCAGCAAGACGCTTAGCAGTGGTCAACGCACAAGATTTTTGTTCACCATAGTCAGCCAAAGATTTGCTCATTGTGCTTGATTCAGAAATATGATTAAGCAGCTCACTATCTGCCAAATCTTGCCCTTGATTCTGAAAAAAGTGCAATACAGTAATTCGATCAAATTTGTTTCTGCTTGTAGCTATATCACCCTCTAAGTATCGCTGATCAGAAAGAATTTATGCAAAATAAAAAGATTAAAGCTCAAGGATAAGACACTAAACCCACATTCAAATATAAAAATATATTTCCTCTTTTTTTCTGTTAAATAAGAAGACTTTTGGAACAAGTTACATACATCAACTTGACCCTTTTTGGCATTTTAACAAACAGAAAATTGAAACATACCCGTATGGAAATGTTAGAAACTACCCTACAAAACAACTAGCTGTTATGTTTTTTGTAAGAGAACTACCTTCTTTGATATTGGTAGCACTAGTAGTTCACTAGTACATTAGTGGGCCAACAAATATATATTATGTCTATCAAACTTCTGATTTTCCTCCAATTGATCCCAAATGCAGTAATACACCTCACACTACCCTCCAGACAACACATTACTTTAAAAAAATACTTTTTCCCAAAATCAAGGAAATTCTCCCAGAAAATTTTGATTAACATGTCAAAGTGAAAAAATTGTTTTCTCACATGTAACTATCCTCATTTGTTAATTTTAATGTTTACATAAGGGTTTCAAGTAAATGAAGCAAACTAATAAACCCTAGCATAAATAACACCCAATTTGAACCCCTAGTTAAGATATTGGAAAACAAACAAAAAACAACAACAAAAAAAAACAAGCATAAAATGTAAGATTTTGACCTTCATCGAAGGATACTTTTCTAAGAGAAGTTTGTTAAAGCTTAAATTCTATAATGTTTTAGATAGACATGGAAACAGGAACGACAATATTAAATGAAAGTTTGGAATAAGTACAAAGTTGGTGAAATTCATTAATGGTAGGCCTCAACAACAAGATTGTTGAGTTCTTTGTCACTTTCGTAGTGCCCCCAAGTATTATTTGCAAAATTTATTACTTCATATCGCGCAGTTTTCTTACAAACATTTTTGATGATGTTTCTTAACTTTAGCTCTTAGATTAAGTAGAGATATTAAAAGTCACAATTTGCAGAACTAAAAAACAGAGGAACTATGGCTATTGACTCTTCAACTTCTGCTTACATACATCAAGAAGATCAAGCCAGCTGTCAGCAACTGCACCAACAGCAGCATAGCATTCTTCTAGCGTTGATCCATTCAGAAATTTCTTGAACATCTCACCCTACAAACAAATTTAAGTTGGTTACAGCATAGTTTCAGTCATTCCAGAAATAATACAGCCAGGAAGCATGGTAATTAGCTTTTATATAAAAGGAATAGAATAGGTTCTAAAACTTATGTGATTAATGTAGGGTATATCTATACAAACAATAAACAACAAAACTAAGGCATTGTAAGTGCCTTCGCATGAATTAGTACTCTGTATGCAGTATGATTAAAATTTGGAATTCCTGAAGCATAACCAAGAAAAGACATCTATGCAAGTAGCATATATAACAAATGCAGCTTGTAGAAATTTAAGATATATAAAATATTCGGTTTAAAAGAAAATTGTTAGCACAGGATGAGTAAACATCTGGACATGAATATCATCAGAAAATATTATTAAAGTGGTACCTGGAAAGATTTGATGAGCTTAAGCTCACCTCTTCGCTTGATCTCAAAACCTTTAAGCTCTGCAAGGGTTCCATCATCGTTGAAGACTGCATAACGCTTCTTAATCAGTATCCCTTCTTCCTTGGAGGCTGGAATTATCATTGCCTGTGTTCCAAAAAGAGAATGTATTTGTACAATGCTATATTTTACAAATAAGAAGTTACTAAGATTAAACATATAAAAAGACCAGCTACCTTGTAAGGGCCGTCCACTTCAAACTCAATTGAGCATTCACTATGTGTTGCATATGTTCTATTCACGGGATCTATTAGTGTCTATTGAAAACAATGAAACAAATAAAGAAGCAAACATAAATTAGTTACCAAATAATTAACTCAACACAGCAGATTTAGATGATTGGTTAAACAGCAAAAATGAATTAGTTGACAACAAGGGTACTACTAGAGAAGCAATAACAAATACAATTAGTTGAGGGGGGAAATGCCAAGAATCAAATTATTAATTCCACAAAGTATTGAACTAGACGAAAAATCAGAGTAAACCAAATAATATGATCTCAGCCAATTTCCCTATGCATCTATCCTAGCATAGATGAATAAAAGAAAGCAAAAAAAAATTTCACAACGACAATATGTAGAAGAAACATAAGAGATTAAAAACTATTCAAAATCTAAACATAAAGGTATTCATCACAACTTGAAATGCCTCAAATATAAGTCATTTTACCATTAATTGCATGTGAAGTAAACTACTAAACACCTTAGTGATCCCCTCATAAACTAAGTACTTGTTTGGATTAACATACAAAGTTTTAATTTCCTAGCGTTTTCATTTTCCCAAGTAGCGACATTTCCTTCAAAGTATAGTTAAATATTTGACTACTTGTGAGATGTTCTGCTTACCTAGGGGAACCCAAGTAATTTACTTTCTTCATTTTGTGGAAAGTATAGCTTCCCAGCAAATCACAATCCCAATATTTTTAGGTGTCAAGTATGTCAATCAAACATGCACTAAGGTCTCCTATAATTTAAGATATCTTGCAGAAAACAGAGATATAATTCAACACAAATTGTAGCTATAAATTAAGCACAGGAAAAGTAGAGATGCGGGCAAGATAAATTCAATCAAACAAGCACAGGGAATCAAACAGACCTGGTACTGATCATTTGTATTATTTCTCGCTACATCAGCATTAAGCATAACACAAGGATAAGATATTGTCAGCTTCTTCTTTGAGTCTCTGCACAGTATAGATTTGACTTTAAGATCACGAACTCTGTAGATAACAGATGTATACTTGTAATGTTCTTTAGTCATGCAAGCAGAATAAAACTAGAACATTACACTGTTTTGAAGGTGAAGTTCTCAGGAAATGAACCAGGCAATGCACACCAGATTCCGTCTGTGTCTAGCTCAAGTGGTCGGCCAATCTTCTCAACCAACAAGCGGGCATTTTGAATTATTTTAGCTCCTGTGTAGGTGACCACCCCAGCCATTTCCATGGAATACCATCTTGCACCCCTACACAAAAGAAAAGTGAGGTATGAGTAATGTATAATTGTATTTAAGAAACATATGAAAAATTACAAATTAGAGATCAAAACAAGCCGCTTACTTGCGCATGACATATCCATAAAATGAATTGAGGATACATTTATGAGCAAGCTGCAAGGAATCATACACAACAACCATATCCTGCAATCATCATGTCGATGGAAGCGCGTTATTCGAGTCAATGCCACACACAAGGGAAGCCTCTAATACAAATATAAAAGAAAAGGTTAACCCTTTTATACAGCCATACTTGTGCCTCCTGGATCTTAATAGGATTTCCGCTTGCTTTTGCTTCAGACAATTTTCCCTTCCACGCTTTGTTGAGTCCTTTATATTCATATCTTCTATCTCGAAAACTGAAGCAAAAGAAAAGAGTAACGTTTCAAAGATTGGAACCAACAAGATTTGAGCATACTTTGATTAGTCTAAGCCCAATGACTGTAAAATAACTGGCCTGATGAAAGCGAATAGAGTAGAGGACTAAAATATATCAACATAGTTATGGTATGTCCAAGATGTGACCATACTTTATAGCATTAGTTTAAGCCCCTGATGGCAGATTGGCAGTGAATCAAGGGTAGAGTACTTAAATACATCAGCTCATTGTTGGTATAGGCGTATAGCCACTTATGCATTATGAATGATAAACAATGAAATGTGAATTCTTACCTGCGCACAGTATCAACATAAAATGAGTTTTCCCTCATACAGATCCCAGCTTCTCGAAGCTCAGTAGCAGGTTTATCAAGAACCCTCTTGTATGCCTATAAATGGAACATAAACTATTATAAGCATCATTTATGGAAATGAAAAAATTGACCAAAATAAATAAAAAATACCTTCTGACAGTATTTTCTAAGACGTTCCTTTAGCTTATCCTGCTGTTCTGCCTTTGGGAGGTCAAGGAAAGGCTTAGCATGTCCATGAATGTCATCCACCAATTCAGATTCAATTTGCCTCTTTAAATGGAAATAATCACTGAAATTTTTAGGAGAAAAATATAGAAGCTATGTTTAGTTCACTGTATGTCGCATTCACAAATGATGCTATGAATATTGCAAGGGGGGAAAACCTTTTCTTTGCCGTGTAAGTTTCTCCACGCCAAACCCACTCGAGTTTCCGAAGACATGTTTTTCCAGGGCGATTAAAATCACAAGCGGTGCATTCCTCATCTGTAACTATTGATGAAGGCTGAAAGAACAAGTAAAGTCAGAAAGAAAGAATTACAAGTAGGATGAAGATGGAGTAAAATAAAAAAAGTCTAAGCAACAACAAATTCCACACACTCTAGCATGTTGTATCACTTCATGTCATTTCTCTAGAGGTGATTGATGTAGCTAGGGAACAATAATTATTAAGAACAACACACCTGAAGCCTGTTTGTTAGGATAATATTCGGGTACATAGCAGCAACATCCAAATGATATATGAGTGGACTTTCATCACGAACAGGTTCGTCTCTTAGACTAGCAAGCTGCAAAAGAGATCAGTAAATAATTGCATAGTGTAACCCAAGTATCATTATATCAACTGCACATGACAACGCACATGGCAAACACAAGAAGATAAAGCTAGTAACAAGAAATTGGAACTGAGATGGCCACAAAATTACTTGTAATAGCTAATGAACATAATTTAAGGATCAATTAATTTAAAAGAAGTTATAATAAGCAATGCTAGGAGTCAAAACAGATTAAGGATGGAAGACCTATTGAAAGCAGAAAGAATAAGGCATATAAATAAAAGATTAATATGGCATTGCATAATTAAAGATGCACCTTATCTTTGATTGCACTCTTGACTTCGTCATAATTCGATACTAAATTTAAGTCCATCTTTCCCTCCACTTTAATAGCATATTGCAAATCACGATCAAGGTTGTCTATCAGTTGCTGAAGAGGTAAGTATCCAACAGCAGTTAATGGGATGAAATAAGTTTGACCATGAAGAGTTGCCCAACAAATGACCAGACAATAACTAATACACAAATATAAAAAATAAAAGAAGCACAATAACAATCCTGCAAAGCTATACGTTGGACAGAATATTCCAGTGGAAACAGATCCACTATACTAAATGGATGAGCCATTTTTTCAATTCAAAGACTGCCATCAGTAGAATATAAGATACAAAAAAAGATAAGAAAATCAGCACCCTAAAAAACAAGCAACAATAATTCAGAAAATAAAACTAAAAGGTTGGAATGCTATTTTGGATTTTTGTTAATCTATCAGAAGAGCACAAGGGAAACTAATCATAGCCTTTTTGGTTCATGCGACCAACTTCATTTACGGGATTAGGCAGCAATTGATTGATTAAACTTTCTATCAGAAAAGGAAGGTTTAACTATATAGCCTCAATATCTGAACCTGTCCTAGTAGTCCACCACATCAACTTAATACCATTAAGCTTCAGCCAAGCTTGGCTTAAAAATGTTGTAAATCAGAAGGCCATGATAAAATGAATCATTCCCTGCTTATTTTGAGTTTCAATAGTTAAAATAATATGAGGTTTAGGAAGTAACAAAAATGGGATTCCACAAGAACATAGCATTAATTTATGTTTCGTTTAAAAAGAAATAAAACAAATATGACAAGTTGAAGCATACGGACCAACACAGAAAATGATGAAATGACTAACCTGATATGCAGATGGGTCAAGTTTGAAACTAGTTGGAAGATCTGATCTAAAAACGCCACTTTCCAAGCACTCCACATGACCACCAATGTAAGTCTCGCTCTCCAAAAGTCTACTGTTGTAAAATTTCTCTGGTTCAGATTGGTGTTTATTAGGACAAACAACATTTGCTTTGAAAGCCTGTGAAAATTACAAAAATATTTAATGATTATCAGAGTACAATGTCTAATCCTGAACAAATCTACCAAGAATGTCTGCAGAACAGACCTGGACCATCAATAGCATTTCACAAAGAGTTCCACTTCCTTTCCTTAAAACCTCGTCTGGAGGCATGGGAATTATAGTAGCAAGGGAGAATATGAAAGGATGGACATATGTCATATACAAGTAATAAGTTGCAACAGCATCAGAAACAGAATAAGAGGCCATCATCTGCACAAAAATTTAAAATACACAAGGAACAAGGAGCACTCAGAAACTTGAAGGTAATGACTACCAGAGATCATTTTGCTTCGCAGCATATTCTAATGCTGCATGAAAATATTGGTGGTTTTCTCGCTGAGAACAAATTTTTTTGATTTGTTATACTTTCAAAGTCTTTTTTCTGCCTATGAAAACGAATGATCATGCAGAGATATAGCAGTCTTACTGTTTCCCATAATTAGATATACAAAATACTAAGTCAAACTCACAAACACAGATGAGTACAACTGTACATACTACATACCCAAGTAAATACACAAAATATCATATAATACCCAGATTAAAATTAAATTTAAAAGGACAAAGCATAGAACAGATAACTGACATGCATTCACCTTGCAGCCTTTCAACAGATAGCATTACCTAACTTACTATGATATTTGTACTCTACCGAAAACATCATTGCAAAAGAATTTACTTCCTTCCATAGAAAAACTTGCGCAGTAGAATGTAAACAAAGAAAGAGATTGAGAGCCAAACAGTTTAGGCTTCCACTAGTAAACTATGTAAATTACTCATGCACACAGCAGTAGCTATTAACTTAACAATTACCAGAAAACAATACCTGAGGCTTTTCTTTAGCAAATTGAACCATTTCTTCAGGATTCACCTCCAATGGATCATAACCTAATTTTGCCTTGGTAACAGCCTACAAGACCAAGAATTGAACAAAAAAAAGTGAGAGATATGTAACTACACAGCCAAACAAACAAGATTAAAGGTAAGGCCTGATAAGGGTAAGAAAAATAGGATCGACAATCTTCATGAAAGAAAAATTACTGGTCACAAATGTCAATATCAACTTTCAAAAGACACTGCAATCTCTATAATAAGTTGCAGAGTGGTTAATTATGTCACAATACGGTTTAAGTAAAAGACCTATTTAGAATTAAAGTTGCAAAGTGGCTAAATATGTCTCAATACAGTTTAAATAAAAAGACCTGTTTAGAATTAAGATTTTACTGAGAAGAGAAAGACTGGCCATTGCCTTTCAAACGGAGGTCAATCAGGCACCTTGAAAATCATAAAATTCTTGACAATGACAAAACTTACTCACAAAACATAGAGTGCAGAAAAGATAATGATACAATCACTTGTTATCAATTTTAAAAAACAATATTGATGTATCAGAATCTTTTGATCTGCTTTTATTAACCAAGGCCATTTGAAAGAGGTTCATGAAGTGTTATTGAATTAGGAAGTTTCAGATACACTGATGTAAAGACAGGTTACCTTCAAACCCTGACTCCCCTGTGGAAGATAGCTATCACGCTTCACCCAAGCAAAGCAATCCAGATGGCAAGAAAATCTGGCCAGACATTCACCTTGAGTCTCATTCCACGTAAAACCAATCTCCTGCAATTTCCAACCAACCAAAAGAAAATCAAGATCTAATCACTTGATTAGAAAGCAAGGGTAGAGGGGTATTCAAAAGTTTGTAGACAATGATGAAGCAAAAACACCAACATTCAAAGAGAGAAATTGAGAAATTTAAAAAGAAGATTACATTATTGAAACAAATCATTCCAATTAAACAAAATTACTGCTTAAAGCTGATATTTCCAAATTATCTAGTGTTTGACTTGTGAAATAACTGGAATTAACATTTTAAAACTGATTTTTACTAATCATGAGTGGTTTTGCAGGAAAACGTTTAAGAGAACAAGCTGTTCATAATATGGATTACACAAGAACTAAGGAGCATCACATCACAGTATGAAATTAAAGAATCCGACTACACACATCACTCATTTTGATGCCATGTTGTGCTGCTCTTCGTTCCAAAAAAGGCCAATCAAAGAAATCACCATTGTATGTTACATATATACCAGGCTTTACTTCTTGCATATGAGAAAACCAGCTTCTTAAAAGCTCCACCTGTGACAAGTAAAACAAGCATCAAGAAAAATAACATGCATATTTCCCATTCGCAAACTAATTAAACCAAATTAAGTCACCTCATTTTTCACATTTGTAACTCTGAAATATCCTTCAAATTCTGGCTTTGGAGTGTACTCCAAATCCTCTATGTCTTCCCCAACACACTGGCATTATCAAAACAAAACATCAACAAATTTTGACATCCCCTTATTGAGCTTTGAATTTAATAGGTTACAGCAAGAAATCATACAATTTTTATCAGAATTAAAATATAAGACAACTAGAGTCCTTCACTTTACCTCTCGATTTATAATTAAATATCCTTGTCCATCAACCATGTATGAGATCATCATAATTAAATCATAGTCAGCATCTGGGAATTTCAGAGGAAGCTTTGTAGTCTCTATGTCAAATGCACAAACATGAACTTCAGCACGTTGCAGCAGATCAATCCGTTTCTCAAGCACAACACCAGTGCTAGAAATGCTAACATTGTACCATTGTCCACACCTCAGATCTGTATTATACGAAGTCAAAATAACATTCATAATGACATTGCATATTGGAAAGTTATTAACTAGAGAAAGAAAAGGGAAAAGAAAAGATACAAAAAGGTGAAGTTTAAAGTAGTGTTTACCATTGTCAACGCAAAATCGAACATGATAAGGAACATCATATTCGCGGAGATCAACTATGCTATCTATAAAATCTTGAGCCCTTTGCTGACTGTAGATCATTAACAATATTTTATTTGAGATATTGCATACACTGATAACTAATCAACAATTGCAATAAAATTGCAATCGTATCAAGTAAGGAAAAAACCATACCACTTTCCAGTGATGATTGACTCGTAAGCTTGAGCTGCCTCAAACTTTTCCCGGTTTCTATCAACAACTTTACCAAGGTCCCTCTTCACATTATCCAGTTGTTGGACAGTATCAAATGATATCTTTAAGTATGACTTCTGTAGCCCAGATAAGTGGTTTTTCTGCCCTCAAGGAAAATGGGAGAAGATTAATTTGATGAATTTCAATAGAAGAATTTCTAGAGAGCTATATCGTCATTGCTATCGAAATATTAGAAAACTGTGCATTGTTTTCTTTTGTGCACGTCAGTATTGGCACAAGACACTCAACTAGAGCTATGTCAATACAACAATTTTGCAAAGTACACACACACAAAAAAAAAAAAAGAAAAAAGAAAGAAAAAGAAGAACAACAAGGGAAGCTATATAACGACTGCACTTGATAATCTTTTTCTGTTAAATTAAATTTTTAGGGCTTTTACTATAGTGAATCGGAAACATAAACCAGTAACTAGTTTTGAAGAATACATCTCTCCTTCCTCTACATGAATCACAAATTCAGTTATTAAATCAACCAAAAGCAAGGTATAGAATGAGTATGCATTTTTATTCCAAAGTTTTCTAACAAAAAATTATTTGGTATATAAGAGAGGGAAAGAAAATTAATCCTTTCAATTCTGTCTCTTTCCTTCCCTCCATATTATCTCCAAGACTCCAAACATGGGAGAAACGAAAACTCAATTTTTTCTCCACTCTTTTTCTTTCCCATTTCCCCATAAGATTATTTGGATCGCAATAATATAGTAAAGGGGATTCGTAAATAAGGAGGGCATGAGTATGAGGTTGTATTCTTCCTCCATATATATACAACATGGAGAATTTCGATTTATTGAGGTGGGATAAAATCCTTCAAGTTTTCTCTCATTGCCAAATCCTAGATAAAGTGAAGATGAATCTCTCCTTTTCCTAGATTACTCTTTACGCATACAAATTATAAATGATTGATACTAGATAGAGTACAAGAAAGAACACAACTATTTTAAAAGGTTTTTTAGTATCATCAAGAATTAAGACACAATGACAATCTTTTTGGGGCAAAAGATTAACCAATAATTTCATGGTAGTTTCTTGCATGATTTTATTCCTCTCAACATGCACATCTAGTGTGATCAATATCCTCTCGATGCAAAATATGCACATTATTCCGGCAATTAAATAAAAAGGAAAAGGGGATTTAAAGCCACCAAACACTTACAAGATCAAGATCTTCCTTCTCTACAATTTCTATGTTGGCTATATCTTTCTCATATCGCCGCCTAAGATAATTCTCTACATCACTCTCTGTTTTATCCTGCAAAATCCACAAAATTCACAACAAACTTTTCATCACAAAGCGAATCATAACAATATTCCAATTCAAATTCAAAAAAAAAAAATGGTCAACAACACTGATCACTAACAGTAAGTAAGCATTCAAAAACACTTACTTTCGTTGCCGCATAAAAATAAGGCCGAAACTTGTACTTCACCTTAAACCTAGATCCATCCTACAACACACAAACAACTTCAATTTCACAAACGAATATAAAAAATCATCAAAATCCCAAATTCATCACAAAATTAGGGTTTCATTTTACCTGAGTAACAAAATACAAATCCACGCAACTATACACATTTCTACTATCCTTATCTTGCAGCGTTGACTACATCAATCAAAAACAAACACAATACAATATCAATTTCAAAATCAAAACCCTAGAAAATCAACTTCAAATCAAAATCAACAAAAATGGAAGTTTAATTGTTCTACTACTTCAAAACCCTAATTAAACAATTCGATTAACTTACTTCTGATAAAGTGAGTAACCAACCAAGGCGCGTGTCGCCTTCAGTAAAGACATCAAACCCTAACTTGAAATCGAGCTCGTCTTCGGCGTTTCGCTGTTGTTGCTGCTGCTTAGGGTTCTTCTTCTTCTTCCAATCGTCTTTATTATTATTATTTTGTCGTTTGAAATTTCTTTTCATGGTTTTAGCGATGGCGGATTTCGGCGATTTTGAGGAGAGAGAAAGTGGAGTGAGTGAAAAAAATGGAGGTGGTGGTAGAATAAAATTGGCGGGATAATGAGGATGATTTGTGAAAGGGGGTTTTAGAAAATAGAATTTTGGGGTTTTCCCGCCTTTTTTGTTGGGTTTTGGTTTTTGACGGAAATGCCCTCGTCTATAATCTCTATTCACGGTTGGAATTTGAGGTTGTGACTAGTGTTAGACATGGGAGTCTAGTATTATTAGTTTTGACGGGTTGCGGGTAGTGATATTTAATACTCCAAGTCCGATTCGGACTATTTGGGTACCCGAATTAAGCGGGTCGGGTATGCGTGTGTCCGCTATTTCCTTTTCCAAGTTTCAGTTTTGACTCAAACACAATACAATCAAATGGTTGCCAAAGGGACAATCATACAATACGAGTATACAATTATATAATAACATAGAAATCATAGATCATAACTTCATTCATAAAATCATATACGGAGTAATAGTCTGGCACAATAAAGGATAAAAAAAAGCATAATAATGTTCAACAAGTTTTCAATGCTTCAAGTGTTCAAACTGTATTCTTCTTTCAACCCTTCAATTCTGAAAAATAAAGAAAAAACGATTAAAAATAGAATAAAAGACTTAAACAGTTTAAAAGAAATTGAAAATAAGAAAAATAAAAGGAAAAAAATTGAAAAATAGAATAAGCAAAAACACAAAATAAAACATAAAAAAAAAATCAAAAAAAATTGAAATCATTAAAGACAGGTTGTCAGTTTATCAAATAGTATAAACAATGAATTAAGCAAATAAAACAAAAGAAGAAAAATTTAAAACAAAAGAAAAATTAAGCAAATAAAACACTTGAATTGAAAGCTGAGATTTAGTAAAATGAAAACAAAAGAAGCAAATCTAAATCAAAATGAGTAATTAATAAAAACAAATTCAGAAAATCGAAAACAAAAGAAGAAAATTTTTAAACGAAAATAGAATAATTTAAATGAAATTGAGATTCAGATCCATACTTAAACAAGCAAAATTTGCAGGGGGAAAATTAATGAAGCGGGTTTCGGGTACCCGCTTCCACAAAAATCAGTGCCCAAGCCGACCCGATAAAAACAACAACTACACGGATTGGGTACCCGACCCGTCTAAAATCATTTTCTCCATGAAAATACCCGATTTTTTATAACGGGTATGCGGGTATTCAGCCCGGGTATTCCGGATCAGGTTTCCTGCACACTCCTAATTATTAGTTACTTTTTAAGTTAAATTAACCGGCGAGATACGGGCTTAAGTCTTGTTCTCCTCAACTTATTTTTGCTTATCTGAACTTATTGTTACTGAACTGAACTTATTTCTGCCGAACTGAACTTATTTTTGTTGATCTGAACTTATTTTTGCTAAAAATAAGACGAGAAGAACAGGACCTTAGTGGTGGAACTTTGGAAGTTATTTGACTTTATTTCTTGGTGTTACTGCTTACATTCATAAAATTTTACATTCTATATAAATATATAGTCATTTTATAAAATTTACAACATTTTTATGTGCAAAATATTGCATTCTATACAAACTTATAACATTTCTATATGCAGAATATTACATTCTATACAAAATTACAACAATTCTGAAAAAAAACTCAACAATCCTATACAAACTTATACTCCATAACATTTTTATATGCCAAATATTACATTTTATACAAACTTATAGCAGTTCTATATGAAAATAATTACTATCTATACAAATTTATAGTATACAGAATTGTTTCTGTTCTATATAAAATTATGCCAATTCTATACTTATGTAATTGTGTTTAAAGGAACTTGGAAAAGCTACCTTGTCGTATGAGAGACTGACCCAATAATTTCACTTGGAATAATTATTTTGAATATAGTATTATTCAGTATATCAGTTGTAATTAGTTCACCCTAAAAAATTACATATCTTGATTTTAATAGTTATCCAACAAATATATTAGAATGAATACTTAATTTTGCATTTGGTATATTTAGGAATAGTAACATGATGCACGTATATGTAAATTAAAGAAAATCATATGTTTAGTGTTTAAGTCTTGTAATTAGTTGTGTGAGACATGTGTTATTTTAAAAATTACTTTTACACATTTTGAAAAAAAATAAAATTGGTTCACTTAAACCAAGTTGAAATCAAAACAAATATTTGAAGCTAATGGATATTCTAAAATAGAAAGGGAAAAATGGTCAGCTTTTGTTCATTGATTTCAAATTTTTTTTTTCAATTACTTTTATTTATTTAATGTTCAACTTTGAAACTTTAACATTGATTTTTGTTTTGTTTCGTGCGGGTGGAAGAGTTGTTTTGAGAAAATTAAAGATGATCCGGTTTGAACCTGCGGGCATACTTACCTTTCGTGCGGGCACACAATGCGTATCTTATAACTTTTCGCAAGGTCATATTGAAATCGCTATAACTATTACTACATGACATTCCCCACAGTGCGTGACCTACCGTTGAAAAACTATATATGTCTTCTTTATCAATATAACGAATTTCACATTAATCCAATTTATAAAGTACACGATAGGATGAAAATAATGGAAAATTGTTCAGGGATAGGACCAAAAATATACTTTGTAGGGTGCCATAATTATAGTTCCGTATTTTTAGAGGGTGTAGAAAATAAAAATTAGCCTATTTTAATTTATTAAGAAAATTAGCATTTTTTAATTATGTATTAAAGAAAAAATCAAAAGTTGGCGGAGGTCGAGGCCTCCAACCCCCCACCCCAATGTTCCGCCTCTAAGGTGGTCAAATTCTTCACTTTTAATTTTTCTGTTTCTCTAACTTGTCATGTAAAAAATCAAACTTGAATCATCAATGAGTTGTTAATGTCCCGAGTGCTCTTATCCCCTCAAATGACGAAAATAGGTAGCTAAATCAATTGAAAATCGTCCATCTCATCCTAAACATTGTAAAACCCTAAAAAATAAAAGAAGAATATTAGCCTTGAAATTGACTCAAATGAGCCATATTAGTCAATAAATCAATAGGAGTTTAGAGGGTAAAATAGCATATAAATTAGACAAATTAAAGGTACAACGAGATCATATAACACAAACCACAAGCCCTTTTCAGCAAATTTTGTCCTCGTCCACTCCATGAGAAGTTTCCTAAGAGGCTACCAATCATTTAATTTTACTCGGCCAAACGTCCTTAACTATGGAGTTTCCTATGAAATGAAGTTACTAAAAAAATGTATCTACTTAGCAATCATGAGGGGTAGTGCAACAACTTCTTAGCCAACTCTTAATAAGAAAGTAATAAAAGCACCTGAAATACTAAAAGGCCATAGAAACATAAACAACAGCCACTCTAGTAGAGCATGACGACCACATTATGATATTATTTAATGAAACTTACTACTGTTTAGTTTAATGATAAAGTGTTTTTCAGTGAACTTTTGTTAGTGTTGAACGATGGTTAAGACAATATCAAGGATGACAACGAGGATGATGGTAAGGATGAAGCCAAGGACGACGAGGACAGTGATGAGGATGGCGACGAGAGGAAGGACTACGGGAGTAAAGATGACGATAATAAATAGTGATCGATTAAAAAGCCAAATATGACTGTGAAGGCTATGAAGAAGTGAGAGAAATAAACATGGTGAGTAGTGTTGTAGTTTGAATCATTGTTACATTTGAACTAGTGCCTATCGATTATCTTGTGCTATTGATCACAAAAGTTTCTGTAAGAATTATTTTATGTTAGCCAATTCTTAATAGGTAAGCAATAAAAGCACCTGAAATACTAAAAGGCCATAGAAACATAAACAACAGTCACACTAGTAGAGCATGACGACCACATTATGATACTATTTAATGGAACTTAATATTGTTTATTTTAATGATAAAGTGTTTTCCAGTGAACTTTTGTTACGTTAGTGATGAACGATGGTTAAGACAATAACAAGGATAGTGGCAAGGATGAAGACAAGGACAGTGATAAGGATGGCGACGAGAGGAAGGACTAAGGGAGTAAAGATGATGATAATAGATAATGATTGATTAAAAAGCCAAATATGACGGAGAAGACTAGGAAGATGTGAGAGAAATAAACATGGTGAGTAAGTGTTATAGTTTGAATCATTGTTTCATTTGAACTAGTGCCTATCGATTATCTTATGCTATCGATTACAAAAGTTAAATTTTCTCGTTAACACTTCATAAGTTTCCATTCATTAAGATACATGTCATATAATTTTCTAAAAATATTGCAATACAAAACCCTATGCATTGCATTTTGAAAACTCCGTTAAAATGTATTATGTAAGAATGATAAATTAATGCAAATCAAAATGACACGAATATTTTTACATCAAATAAGAAAGATTCATTCTATATCGTGGAAGCGAAATGTTATGTTTTGTGCTTATATATACTTTAACTAAAGTAAAGACCACTCAAGCCATCCCCTGTCACATGTCACTCTTTCATAAAAAAATTTCCCGCATAAACTCTTTTCGTTAGTAAGCTATTAATCTAAAAGCTATATATATTTGGTTAACTTCTATATTCCTTATTATTATTTTTTTTTTGTGCTAGGGAGCCACAAGGGCGGGGATGAGAATTGATCCCAGAATCTTCTGGAACTGAGAGGGAAGCTTTTACCACTTAAACTACCCCTCACTCTCAACTTCTATATTCCTTACTAAACACGCACATATATTAAAATAATAAAATTTAATAACAAACTACATTTTTCTTTGCATTTCAATACCTTTTATATTATCTTACAAATATCGAAAAAATGCAAGTTCAAAATTGCTTAATTTAAATCAAATAAAAAACTAAATGTTAAACATGCATATTATATAAATATTTTTAATATATATCGTGCAACAAAGTACCACTAATCTAGTTTACTTTGAAACTAAAGTATTAGCATTAGCTTATTTTAAATCAAATAAACAAGATTTTTTCCACGATCGTACGATAAAATACAACCGATTGTATAATATAAATTGTTTACTTAAAATTTAAAACTTTACAAAAATTGTACTCCATGTTATGGGTAAATTGAAAAACAAGTATTAAAAAGACAAAATAGACCCTAAAGGGGCAAAGTATTAATAAATCCCAAAACTACATGGGCAATACAGGGAAAATAAAATAAATCAACGACCAAGATGCAATCTCAAAACCTCACAACATAAACCCTAGATTTATATATATCTTCATCTTCTCGCCTCAACCCCTCTCTTTCTTCTACAAACCCTAATTCAGCCGAAACTTCCGAAAACCCCCTCTTTTTTGCAGCAAAGAGCTTCTCATTTTCTCAGACTCACAATTTAATCAGGTAATTAATCTTTAATTACTTCATTTTTCTTCTACTTATTCGTAGATTTAATTTAATTTTAGAAATTGTTTAATTTAATTCATTTAAATCAGTTTAATTTGTGTTGTAGAATGAAGATTGTTGCCGCTTATTTGTTGGCTGCTTTGGGTGGAAACTCTTCCCCTTCTCCCAAAGACGTCAAATCTATTCTTTCATCAGGTAAATTGCTCAATCAATAATTTTAATTGCTTAGTTGATTTAGGGTTTTCCAAGATTTTGAGTTAATTATTGTTTGTTTAATTGTAGTATTATGTTGGTTTTTGATTGTGAAACTCATTGTTTTTTGTTTGATTGGAAAGTATCATTTTTGTGGTATTGTTATCATAAATTTGTATAAATTATAGTTATAAACTTACAATATTGGTATAATAGTAATTTTGGATTATATATTGATTTTAAAAATTATGACTTGGTAATTGATCTTCGATGTTTTTTGAAGATTGTGTGTTGTATAGTAGATTGACTTGCAAACTTGGAGTATTAGTTTGATTATATTTGGCTTTTAGCAGTGTAAAATTTATGAGTTTGGAGTAGACTAGTGTTGTTGTATCGCTGGATGATAGGAAAATGGGGTGTTTATGTCAGTGATAAGTTTGCCTTGTGATTGTGTCATTGTGTGACTGTGTCATGGGTAGATGATGTTTGATGGTTATGATGTATACGACGACATATGTTGAGGTTTCTATGCAAACAAATGTTTTGATTTTTTCAAATTTGATGTATGACTTGGAGTGCTTGCTTTGAGTAGTAGTGCCAATTCAAGCATGTAAAGTTGTACGCTTTTGAAGTATGTATAGGTGGCGTGTGAATCACATGTAATAGTGACTAGAATGCGCTTGGCAGCTCAATGATCTTAGTGCGAACTGCGAAGTGAGGGGGTGCATTGTTGCATGCTTCTTGTACTTTTGGTTGCATGATGTTCAGTTTTTTTTCGCCCTGTTGATCACAATGCCTTATGTTTCATGGACAAGCTTTATCATGATTTCTCTTTTTTCCTCTCCTTGCTGGATACAATTCAAGAGCTAGATATTAGTTTGTTAAGGTACCATATGAATGTATGTCTGTATATATTGCCTGCAATACCATCTGAATTGATGTTATATGTATAGATCTCTGAGCATACTTAAGTTTGTAATGTTGTAATTTTTTTTTTCTGTTCCTCTGGGAAACCAATGAAAACCTGTTTTTCACTTGTGTATCAGTCTACTAGGCCCAAGATGAATAAAATAGAATATGGTTGTGACTTTATAGCTGAAGTGCATATAATAGCGTAAAGTCATTAACAAGCTGATGATAAATGTGTTGTTGGTTTGGTGAATGATGGGTAGTTGGAGTTCCATTTCAGTTTAGCTAAGAAAAGCCGATAATTTGTTGTGCTTGTTTTCTCTTACAAGATACAACTAATCTACTCAGTAAGTCTTGACTTCATAGCTTCTTTTGATTGCAGTGGGTATTGAGGCCGACGAGGACAGGCTTAAGTTGTTCTTTGACCAGGTTTCTGGTAAAGATGTTGCCGAATTAGTTGCTGCTGGAAGGGAAAAGCTTGCCTCTGTTCCTTCCGGTGCAGGTGCAGTTGCAGCAGCTGCTGCTCCTGCTGCTGGTGCAGGTGCTGCTGCTCCTGCTGAGCAACCTAAGGAGGAGAAGGTCGAAGAGAAAGAAGAATCTGATGACGTAAGATATATCTACTCAACCTCTTAATTTTATTTGTTCATTTAATTTACTGAAAAATGTCTCACCAAATTTACACTTAAAATTCGTGTTGCAGGACTTGGGTATGGGACTCTTTGACTAAGGATAGAAGCTTGCGTTACCAGAAGTAGTTGTCTACTAAAAGTAGCTCGTTGTATTATTTGGTATTTGGACATGTAGTAGACTTTTTGTGGAGATTTTGATGTACTCCAGTTTGTTTTTGTGGGAATTGAATTACAAATTGTTATCATTCTCGATTATGTGCTACAGAGAAGTATCCATATATATTACGGAGTATTCTTATGGCCTGTCGTTGTCACCTAATAGTCTGAAGTTCTGAATTCTGAATGCATGCTTGTTTTATAACTAAAAGTTCGTTAAATATTCATTCTCCAATTTTCTTATTCTGTTTGCTAGATAAAAATTCCTTCTCAAGTTGCAACATACTGATTGGTGGTTCTTGTGATCTTTTCTTGGCTTACGTTGCTAGAGACGGAAGTTAGGAAATTTGATGGTGTTATATGAGCCATATTAGTCAATAATTCAATAAGGGATTAGAGGGTAAAATAGCATATAAATTAGACAAATCAAAGGTACAACGAGATCATATAACACAAACCACAAGCCCTTTTTGGCAAATGTGGGGGTAGAATTATTCTTAGCTAACTTAATCATTGAGTAATTAGTGTTTACTGCTTCATTTGGGAGGTCACTTCAATACGGAGGCAACTCACAAGTGATTATGAAACAATGGACCTTGAAAGCACAACAACAATATTTTCACATGAATATGGTGGAGATTTGTTGCTTTACTTTAATATTCTTGTTGGTAACACTTGTCCAACAAAGGTGGCTACGCAATCCGTTTGTGGACTGTCACCATCGACAAATGTGGAGGTGCAAGACGATGTTGTATATGCTGTACCTTTGGCAGAAGTGCATCCACCAAAAGGGGAAGGTGCAACAGTGTTTCAGGCAGTACTAGAAGAAGAATAAGATGGGGAGCAAGTTGTTGAGCTTTTATCGTACAACTCAGACCTTGACGGAGATGGGTTTGAGTGGACAAATTCTGAGTCAGATGAAGAGTGTGCTCAACCAGTCATCGTACCTCCACCTCTAACCCTGAAAAGGAAGCACAAGGAGTTGTCTAATAAGGAGCGGAACCAAGTGGCTAACAATTTGCAGCAACTTTACAATGACAACAACCTTCCTAAAGGTACAATTAACGAATTAGCAACTAAGTATGATGTTTCCAGATGGTCTATATCTAGGTTGTGGCAGAAAGTACATGCTCAAATTGATAAAAAAAGTTGACATAGATGTGAAAAACATGAAGACAGGCAAAGTAGGAAGAAAAAGAGTTGAACTTGACATTGAAAAACTCATGAGCACCCCATGATGTATGCGTACAACAATAAGATCAATAGCAAAGACATTAGCAATTTACAAGTCAACATTGAATAGGATGGTGAAAAGGGGTACAATTAAGAAGCACACCAACACTGTGAAGCCTTACTTAACTGAAAAGCATCTTATAGCAAGGGTCCAATGGGTTATCAAGGCATTCATTCCACACACAATCAGAACAATACCCAAGTTCAGCAGAATGTACAACATTCTTTATACAGATGAAAAGTGGTTTTGTTTCTCTAAAATCAGTCAAAGATATTACTTAGCACCGCAAGAGATAGGACCAGATAGGAAGTGTAAGAGCAAGAGATTTATAAGAAAAAAATCATGTTTTACGGAGCAGTAGCAAGACCCCATATTATTCCCGGAACACAGGAAGTAATTTGGGAGGGGAAAATAGGTATTTGGCCTTTTGTTGACCAAATTGTAGCAAAGAAGACAAGCAAGAATAGAGAAAAGGGCACAGTAGAAACAAAGGCCACTACAAGCATCACAAAAGAGGTCATTAAGAAAATGATGTTAGAGCAACTGCTACCAACAATCAGAGAAAAGTGGCCATCTCATGGTAGTAAAACAATTTGGATTCAACAGGATAACGCAAGACCTCACATTTCATCTGATGGTGTTGACTTCATTAATGAGGCTAACAAAGATGGGTTCCACATTCACTTAATAAACCATCCAGCACAAAGCCCTGATTTGAACATCTTAGACTTGAGGTTTTTTAGAGCAATTCAAGCAATCAAGGAACAAATGACTTACAAAGATGAAGATAAGTTAATTGAGGCAGTACAAGAAGCTTACAACACTTATGACCCTATCAAGCTAAACTACATTTTTTTTGAGCTTACAATGCTGCATGATCGAGATTTTGAGGTGCAATGGAAATAACAACTACAAGCTCACTCACATGAAAAAGGTTAGACTGGACAGAGAAGATAACTTCCAGTTCAGTTGAAAACAGACAAGGAGTTGGTTGATCAGGCATTTTGGTGGTTGGAACATGGTCACATTGACAACTTTTGTAAACAACAATATGAGGATGATGAAACATATTCAGACGCAGACATTGGTGACTTAGAACATGTAAGTAACTAACTACTTTAGCAATAGTCAATAGTAGAATGGGTTAGTCTTGTAAAGAAGCTTAGACACCCCTTTTGGTTTAGAAAAGTAGGGCTAACCTCTTTTGGTTTAGAAACATTTGTAAAGACTCAGAATGTTAGAAGGTAACAATATGGTACAAGAAGCACATTTTGTAAATGGTACCAACAATCAGCCAGTCAACCCTTTTTGCAAGTTGTAAGGGTTGAACTTCTAATTGTGAAATGAATATTTTGTGGGGATTATTGAACTCTCATAAAGCTTTCATCATTGAGTCCGGTGTCCCACCCTATTGTGACTGCCTCAACAAACGACTTTAGTGAGTTGGTGTGGCATGTACACCATAGGTGGGCATCTCAATGGAGGCTATTTGCTCATAAGGAATGGAGACAATAAACAACAACAAACATTACAAAGTTTTACAATGTTGTGGTGGCTGCTCAAGTACATGAACGCCTGATCACTTATTCAACAATTTAGTGGTGACAGTTCAATAACAAGAGCCTAACTCCATTAAACGCCTCATCACAATATCTAATACTTAGTGGTGTTTGTCAATAAGAAAAACAAATAGCCTGACAACGCCACATTCAAATTGAGGTAATAGCCTCCATGTTGTATTTACTGTATTTTTGTTTTTGGGTAAGTAAAGCCTCCATTCCAAACCCCCTCATCAATAAAAAATGTTTAACCCATAATCAGTGTAGTTGCTACATAGTGACCTGGAACACATTCAGAGATCATCAACATTAGAATCAAACATCAAAATCAGACAATTTATATCATCAACATCAGAATATTCATCAAAATATCATCAGAATATCATCAACATCAGAATATCATCAACATCAAAATCAAACAATTTATATCATCAACATCAGAATATTCGTCAAAATATCATCAGGATATCATCAACATCAGAATATCATCAGGATATCATCAACATCAGAATATCATCAACATCAAAATCAAAACATGCAACACTGCAAATAAAAAAACACAAACATAAACTTAACACCAATACAATCACAAACATCACAATAATTCATTATCAAGGAACATAAAAAAGAGATTTTGGACTAGCTCTGTTATGGAAGAATTGAGGGTTATTCAGTTTAAATTCAGCCCAATTTTCAGGCTCTTGGGTTTCATCTAAGTCATAATCAAGAGGGATTGATGGCGGAGCATCAAGTAGTTGTCTATTGAGGCTCCTCCTTGTGATTGGTCGCCCCTCCAACGAAAATCAAGCTAAATCTGGTTCAACATAGCCAAGACGATCAGGGGTGTCCTCCACTACGAGATCAGAACCACCCATTAAGGGTGTTTGAGGGGTTTGTGAGTGTGGATTTGTTTGTTTCTCTGATTTTGGTGTAGGTTGTGTTTGAGGCTGTGTTTGTAGATGTGTTTTAGGTTCATTTTCTTCCTCACTTTGATGTGAAGATGATTGTGAACCTTCATGATACTTTCTCAACCCCTCCCACATATCTTGTAACTTACTCTCCGGCACCGATGTCTCAACATATTCAGAATTAATGGGCTAATGGCTAACTGATTCCTCAGGTGGTGGGTTGTTAGGATCCATTATACCTAAAGATCGAACCACAACAACATAAAACAGAATGCAATAGAGGAAGCAAACGAATAAGTAGCAAAAATTAATTTGGGTTTTTTATTTTTGGAAACAACGAAAGTAAATAAAATTGATATCATAAAACTCACAAAATAGAGTAGATTATTAAAATCATATTTTTGAAGACAGAAGATGAAGCAGTGAAAGGAGATCTAAGAAACAAAAATGCCGTTTGGTGAGAGAGAGAAAAAATAGAAGAATCTAGAAGAGAGAAGGCCAAAAGACAAAGAAAATCAGAAGAGAGAGAGAGAGAATACTGATTAAAAAAGGGAGGGAGTGGTTAAATGAGCTGAGGGTTTTATTGTATTAAACCCTAATTATACTCCTTAAGACAACTAAATTGATGACATTTTTGTAATTTCGTAATGGGACCCACTTCTGTAAATAGAAATGTAGCAAGTAATGTGGGATTGACATTTCGGATAAATGTAGCAAGTAAAAAAATTCGGAGGGAGTACAACTATTTACGTAAGTTATTTGACTCTCTTTAATTTTATATGCGTATAATAAAATATAATCCTACGAGATCTTATTTGATTCGTCACAACATGTGCTATCCAACTATATAACTTTTGTAATTTTTACAACTTTGTAGCTCGAGATATAAACGTTTTAAATTGTGTCTTGGGAGATATGGAAAAACAAATGTAGTTAGTAAAAAGAAACAGAGGGACTAATAAAAAAACAAAATAGACCCTAAAGGGGCAAAGTAGTAATAAATCCCAAACCGCATGGGCAATACAGGGAAAACAAAATAATTCAACGGACAAAATGCAATCTCAAAACCTCACAACATAAACCCTAGATTTATATATATCTCCATCTTCTCGCCTCAACCCCTCTCTTTCTTCTGCAAACCCTAATTCTGCCGAAACTTCCGAAAAAGCCCACAATTTAATCAGGTAATTAATCTTTAATTACTTCATTTTTCTTCTACTTATTCGTAGATTTAATTTGATTTTAGTAGGTGTTTAATTTAGATTAATTAATTAATTAATCAGTTTAATTTGTGTTGTAGAATGAAGATTGTTGCCGCTTATTTGTTGGCTGCTTTGGGTGGAAACTCTTCCCCTTCTCCCAAAGACGTCAAATCTATTTTTTCATCAGGTAAATTGCTCAACTAATAATTTTGATTGTTTAATTGATTTAGGGTTTTTCGAAAATTTGAGTTACTTATTGTTTGTTTAATTGTATTATTATGTGGGTTTTTGATTGTTAAATTCATTGTTTTTTGTTTGATTGGAAAGTATGATTCTTGTGGTATTGTTATTATAAATTTGTATAAATTATAGTTATAAACTTATAATATATTGGTATAATAGTAATTTTGGATTATATATGTTAGATTGATTTCAAAAATTATGACTTGTTAATTGAGGTTCTTTGAAATGTTGTTGAACCTTAGTAAAATAGTTAGTTTGATTGTGTGTTGATTGCTGTTTCAATCTGTTCACTTGGAGCGTAGTAGATTTACTTGCGAACTAGGAGTAGTAGTTTGATTATCTGGCTTTTCGCAGCGTAAATTTTATGAGTTTGGAGGTAGACTAGTGTTGTATCGCTGGATGATGGGAAAGTGGGGTGTTAATGTAAGTGTTAGGTTTGCCTTGTGATTGTGTGATTGTGTCATGGGTAGATGATGTTTGATGGTTATGATGTATACGACGACATATGTTGAGGTTTCTATGCAAACAAATGTTTGATTTTTTCAAATTTGATGTATGATTTGGAGCACTTTCATCGAGTAATAGTGCAATTCAAGGATGTACGATTGTATGCTTTGGAAGTATGTTTGGTTTGCATATGAATCACATGTAATAATGACTAAAATGCATTTGGCAGCTCAATGATCTTAGTGTGAACTGCAAAGTGAGGGGGTGCATTTTTGCATACTTCTTGTACTTTTGGTTGCATGATGTTCAGTTTTTTCGCCCTGTTGATTGTAATGCCTTATGTTTCATGGACAAGCTTTATCATGGTTCCTTTTTTCCTCCCCTTGCTGGGTCCAATTCAAGTGCTAGATATAAGTTTGTTAAGGTACCATATGAATGTATGTGTGTATATATTGCCTGCAATATGTTTGTTAAGCTTTATAGCCGAAGTGCATATAATAGTGTCAAGTCATTAACAAGCTGATGATAAATGTCTTGTTGGTTTAGTGAGTGATAGGTAGTTGCCGTTGGAGTTCCTTTTCAGTGTAGCTAAGAAAAGCCAATAATTTATCGTGCTTGTTTTCTCTTACTTGATACAACTGATCTACTCAGTAAGACTTGACTTCATAGCTTCTTTTGATTGCAGTGGGTATTGAGGCCGACGAGGACAGGCTTAAGTTGTTCTTTGACCAGGTTTCTGGTAAAGACGTCGCAGAATTAGTTGCTGTTGGAAGGGAAAAGCTTGCCTCTGTTCCTTCTGGTGCAGGTGCAGTTGCAGCTGCTGCTGCTCCTGCTGCTGGTGCAGGTGCTGCTGCTCCTGCTGAGCAACCTAAGGAGGAGAAGGTCGAAGAGAAAGAAGAATCTGATGACGTAAGATATATTTACTCAACCTCTTAATTTTATTTGTTCATTTAATTTACTGAAAAATGTCTCACAAAATTTACACTTAAAATTCGTGTTGCAGGACTTGGGTATGGGACTCTTTGACTAAGGATAGAAGCTTGCGTTACCAGAAGTAGTTGTCTACTAAAAGTAGCTCGTTGTATTATTTGGTATTTGGACATGTAGTAGACTTTTTGTGGAGATTTTGATGTACTCCAGTTTGTTTTTGTGGGAATTGAATTACAAATTGTTATCATTCTCGATTATGTGCTACAGAGAAGTATCCATATATATTACGGAGTATTCTTATGGCCTGTCGTTGTCACCTAATAGTCTGAAGTTCTGAATTCTGAATCATGCTTGTTTTATAACTAATAGTTCGTTAAATATTCATTCCCCAATTTTCTTTTTCTGTTTGCTAGATTAAACATACTGATTGGTGCTTCTTTTCTTGGCTTGGCATTGCTAGTAGTTTGTGTGATTTTTTTGTTGGCATCCCAAGCAAGTAGGCAGCTTTATGATTAACTCGGTTGCATAAATTTCGTTGTAATTTTCTTGGTTGCTTGTTAAGTTTGGTGTCATTTATGATTTGCAATTGGAGGGTGAAATTCTAGCAATGTCATGAAACACCATACCATAATAAGATAGATAAGGCCTACAATTGAGAATCCCCATCTTTGATTTTGTTAGGGCTTGTTGAAAATAGCTGAATTTAAGCTGAAGTAAAGAGACCCTCAAAAAGAATTGACATCTTTTGTAATTGTACAAGTCTTTGTAAATTGTAACATATCGAGAATTCACTATTAGAGATAGGATGAAGATTTATTGTAAATATAAATTAAAAATTAATGAAAAATAAATAAAAAGAACTAGGGTAGAGATAGGATGAAGATTTATAGTAAATATAAACTAAAAATAAATGAAAAAAGAAAAAATTAAAAAGAACTAGGGTTTGTAAGGAGAAAGGACAAAAAAGGGGAGAAAGGAAAGGAACTATGAATAGGAGAATGTACACCAAAGTTCAGGTAGCCCAAATTTACTGTAAGAGCATGTGTGCCGTAGCCCATGGGCTACTTAACTCTCTTTGTTCAGTTTGAGGCAACATTGCAACAGGCCACTAATGCAGGTAAGTTGCGAGTTTTAATTTTAATTTGGGGCTCCTTCCCAAAGGAAAAAGATTTCCATAAATAAATACTAGATTCGTTTCATATGAAATGCAACGATTTGATATGAAGTAAAGAGTAAAAAATCTAAGTGTTGCATTTTATTTGAAACAAATGTATAAAAGTAGTAAATTCAAAAGGATAAATAAAATATGAGGTGAAAGAAGGGAAGGACTTTGGACAAGCCCATAAATGCTGCCATGATAGTTATGAAACCAAGATCAACAAGTAGCCCAAATGTAGAATTCTTAAAACATAGAGCATACATTTTATTATGACTCTTTATCATATTTCAACATACACAATTGAAGAGTCATACAGAGTTTAAATTTTCGTCTAATATCAATGATATTCATGCATATAGCATGGGCCAACGTATCAGCCATATCTAGTAACATTCAATAGTCATCAAGATCATAAGGATACAATACAAAAAAAAAAAAAAATATATATATATATATATAATTGGTGTAAAAGAAACGTTTTATCACCATTTACAAACTTTGAGAGTTAAATGTCAACAAGGAAGAGGAAATTATTTGCGTCTAAGTTTAGGTCAATACTTGATATGTAACTTGATTGTGGTGCATTTCGAAAACTGAGTAGTGACTTAATGATTACTCCATAAATGAATTATATGCAGCTCGAACATAAACTTTTTATGTGGCTTTATTATGTAAGAACAGTGACAATTTTTTGATTTTGAAGTGTTCCATATCAATTACGACATTGTCAAATTTGTCTATTTGTTATCTTTATCTCTATTATATCGTATAAGCATGTAGCTTATGATTGCAACACCAACACGAGTTTGGACATTTGTTCCGAAATTGTCAAAAAGTTCAAGACCGATTTATTCAATAACCCTCCAAAGTTTTGTCAAAAAACCTCTTGATAGAACTAGAAGAAAATTAAACCTACTTGGATCCTATGCTCCAAAGACCCTATCACAATCTTTAATTGATTGCAACGCGTACTTCCCAATACACCCAATGACCCAACACCCTTACATAAGCCACAAACCATATAATCACTATACTCCACTTAAGTTGATAGCTCCAATCTTTGGTGGGCCCTTCTCATGTTCTTTCAAAATCCAACTTGTTCACCGTCAAATTTGTTGATCATACATTCGATCTAAGGAGTAATTTGCGAATGTGAGAAGTTTCCTAGATGTTGTTTGTTGCAAAGATCTTTACATATTCTTTTGGCATCTTAATAATGGGGGTACTTCTATTTTGATTAAGTCATTTCATTTTGTCGTTTGTTAGAAACCAAACGTTGTCCTACCCTTTGAATTAAATTTATTTGGGTACATTGCATTTTGGAGTATCTATTCATGACATTTGCCAACTTTATACTTGTGAAATACTAGTCCAAAAATACATGTTACTTTATAGAAGTGGGGTTTGGACGTTTGGTATTTCTTGGTTGCTTCTTTATGGATTAATGGACCACTAAATTTTATGCTCTGTTTTGATTAAATAATATTGGAAGTTTGTTTAATTTGCCTCTTGTTAGGTGCTTTGGTATATGAATGTGGACAAAAAGAAATCTAGTTGTAAAATGGAAGTATTGCTCAAGGGGATATGCATACATCATACTCAAAGAGACACATAAAAAAAAAAAAAAAAAA
>PYUH01000120.1:1613722-1628688 GCA_016808085.1 Suaeda aralocaspica | reverse complement strand
ACAAAAAAAAAAAAAAAAAAAGCACCGAAAAAAAGATAGAGTGAAAATTGTTACAAAATCGTAGAATTGATATAAATTTTACCATATGTTAAAAAACTTATACGAGTAGACTAGAATCAAGGAGGTTCCGAACAAGAAAAACAAATTTGAGTTAGGAACAATAACGTAAATCCAAATGAGGGTAAGTAACCAAAATTGGTGAATTTGAGAATTTGTATGTCTAGTATGGACTTATTATCACATATCATATCATAGTAATTAGTACTACGGTTGAAATAAAAAAAATATATATATGGAAATTGCACACTGCACTTAGCTGACAGTAGTACAATTACTCTGAGAATAAACTCCAAGTTTAGTGCAGTGTCACTGTGGGAGAGTGTGAGGTTAGCTGCTGTACTGCTGCTTGTTCAGTGTCAGCTGCCAAGGGTATATGCACGAGGGAGGTTAGAACACTTGAACTAAGCCGTAAAATGAAGGACAATGTATATTACTATAAGCCATAAGGGTGTATTTTGGTCATTTCACAGTATCATTGAATTAGGAGTATGTTTTGTTGATTACATTAGTAATGTTAATGCTTAATTGCTATTCGCAAATTCTTAGGTGCACTCGGAGCACCTTCCTTTAGGTGCTCCCGGGCGCGTGTAAGACACGCGTGACAATTTAATTTTTTTTTTTTTTTTGTTTAGAACTACCAGTGCTTAGGTAAAATGAACATTAGTGTTTTTGTTCTGAACTTTAATGTTTTTTAACTGAATATTAAGGTTGTTCTTATGTAAAATGAACATTCATGTTTTTGTTTTGAACATTAATTTTTTTATCACTGAACATTGATTCAGTGCTGAGGTAAATGAATATTTATATTTTTATTTTGAACATTTATGTTTTTGAACTGAACATTGGTGTAGTTACCTTGAACAATGATGTTTTTTGGATCATATAGTTTTTTTGTGAACTTTAATGTTGTTATTTGAACATTATTGTTTTAAGATTGAACATTTATGTTATTATTTTGAATATTAATTTGAATTTATACATATAGATCCAAAAGAGCTCGTGTACCATCTACAACAATTCATTTTTTCTGAATGCTCAGAATTTTTATGAAAAAGCTCAGAAATATGATTACATCAATTACAAGAGAAATAACTGTTTGTTATACAAATCAAATGTTTCTTCATCATTGTTTACTTTTACATTCAACAATTCAGATTCATCTGCAAAAATTGAAAACATTAAAATTAATAAGCTGAACACTAACTCATTGTACAACAATTAGAAGAACATAACTGAACAACAATTCATTTTTTCTGAATGTTCAGAATTTTTATGAAAAAGTTCAGAAATATGATTACATCAATTACAAGAGAAATTGAACAACAATTCAATTTTGCTAATGTTCAGAATTTTTATGAAAAAGTTCAGAACAACATATTAATATAGAAATTTAATTTCTGAACATTAATTCATTTTTTCTGAACATTTATGAATCTTCATCAGCATATATGCAGAATTTAGTTTACTTGTGAAAAAGTTCAGAAATATGATTACATCAATTACAAGAGAAATTGAACAACAATTCAATTTTGCTAATGTTCAGCATTTTTATGAAAAAGTTCAGAACAACATATTACTATAGAAATTTAATTTCTAAACATTAATTCATTTTTTCTGAACATTTATGAATCCTCATCAGCAGATATGCAGAATTTCAGAACAATAATTTCTGAACTCTAATTGAAACTTTTTGAACGTTTATTAAATGAAATTATGAAAAATTTGACGAAAATTATAGCTTACAAATTTCTGTAAAATCTTCATTGATTACTTCTTGTAGATCTTCGTATGTTTTTGTGTTGTTTTGATTTGTATTTCTTTGATTTTCTGTTGAATCTGCCATGATTGAAATTCTAGGGTTTGAAATTAGAGAGAGAATTGTTTTGATTTTGAGAGAAAGAAGAGAGAGAATCAGAGAGAATGAAGGATGATTTTAGAAAAAAAAAACGCAATAAACTGCGTATTTATAGCAGTTTTGCTGCTGCAGTTTTTGGCAACTGCAAAACGCAGCGTATAGCACCCGGAGCACCTTCCTCTAGGTGCTCGGGGTGTAGGTAATCCCAATTGATTGCTATTGCTATTCCTAGCTTTATTTTTATATAAATAATGTTTGTTTTGGGCTAATATATAATGTGTAGTTGTATGAAATTTCAATAAATCCATAATTAAGGGTGATATTCATTACACAAGTATGTAAATTGAGTGTAGGGATCCTCTAGAGTTTTTAGAAAACTCTACACCGTTGAGTTAAATCTTCTTCATCTTCTCCACTCATCTTAAAATCAATGGTTTACATTTTTATAGAGAGGGAAATAAATAATGGATATTGAGGAGAAAAAATAAGAAGATTTCTAGGAGAAATGTTTATGAGTCTTTGATTTTGCAATTTATAGTTGAGATTTTACCAACTCTACGGTGTATTTCTAAAACTCTAGAAGATCCATACATGTAAATTGAACATACCTATCCAATTGATAAAGCCCACACCTTTTTTTATATTGAGAAACCGGGATTTAACAAAAAAAAAAATCCAAAAAATTTACATAGAGTCCCTTGATTCAAAAGAGCATCATCGGAAAGTTCTTTGAGTTCAAAAATTTGATATCATCTTTCCTAAACCCTTTTCACTCTGAAACATCTGGTCCGGGTTCACATCTTGACCATACCAACACCCTACATAATTTTTGGAAACTTTTTTCCCGGGTCCCCGGAAACTTAAAAAACATTGAATAATAGCCTTCTTTTGAGACCTTCGGAGGGATCATCCTTGGCTCCGTCTTATATTCGCTCTAATTTTTTACCGCATACTGTTGACCACCACAGGATTTCCCACCATTGATTTCGGCCTCTAAAAATTTGTTTCCTTCCCTCTTGTGGCCTTTTCGTAAAAAGGGAAAAACAACCTTTTTCAGGACCATCTAAAATACTTTTTATCGTCCCTCTTACGGCCTTTTCACCCTAAATCGCCTGGTATGGTTCATATCTTTAACATACGGGTACGTACCATGTAAAAGTTTTGGCAACTTTTTTTCCCGGACCCAAGAACCCCAAAAAATAGTGAATAATAGCTTTCGTGTGAGGCCTCCGGAGAGGCCATACCGGGCATCATACCGGGCTTCATCTTATTTTCACTATGTTTTTTTTTATCATGTGCTTTAGAGCACCACATAACTCCCCACGACCAATTTGGGCCTCTTAAAACTTGCTATCTTCCTAATTATGGCCTTTTTAGAAAAAGGGAAAAACACCATTTTCCAAAACCTCTAAAAACTTGTTTTCTTCCTAATTATGACATTTTCATCTCAAATCACCTGGTGTGGGTTCATATGTTAATCATAAAGGCATCCTCTAAAATTTTTGGGAATTTTATTTTCGGGATGCTAGGACCTTTAAGAAATAGTGAATAATAGCTTTCGTTTGAGACCTTTGGAGGGGCCAACTAGGACACCATCTTATTTTCGCCCTATATTTTACCATGTCCTTTACCCAACATGAATACCCACAGTCGGTTTCGGATTTTAAAATTTTGTTTTCTTCCTTCTTATGGCCTTTTCGGAAGAACGAAAAACCAACCTTTTTCAAAACCATCTAAAACTAGTTATCATACTTCTTATTGCCTTTTCACCTCGAATCACCTAGCCTAAGGGCCTATTTACTTCAGCTTAAAATCCGTTCAATTCATTTAAGTTCAGCTCTTTTCTTATTTTGCTATTCATTAATCCTTCATAAAAAACTTTCAGTTCAGCTGTTTTCAATTGAAGTAAACAGGCCCTAAATTCATACCTTGACCATAAGGGCACTCAGTAACATTTTTGGCAACTTTTTCCTGAGATCCCGGAACCTAAAAAAATAGTGAATAATAGATTTTGTTTGAGGCCTCCGGAGGGGTCGTCACGAATTCCGTCTTATTTTCGCCATATTTTTCTTACCACGTGCTCTAGGCCACCATAGGACTACTCACAATCGATTTTCGATTCTAAAAAGTTGTTTCCTTCCCTCTTATGGCCTTTTTTAGAAGAACGAAAACACTACCTTTTTCTATACCCTTTAAAAACTTCTTATCATCGCTTTTATGACCTTTACACCCCGAATCGTCTTGTTTGGGTTCATAACTTGACCATAAAAGCATCTGGTAAACTTTTGTCAACCTTTTGTGTTTTTTCTTTTTTTTTTTCTCCGGGACCCTGGAACCTCAAAAACAGTCAATAATATTATTATTTGAAAATTTCACATGGTGCCTTTATGGTTAAAATAGGGCCCTTGGACAACTTTTGGGGCTCGAAAGGTCAGGAATGTCGCAGAAGACCAAAAAAGACCAGTGTGCTCTTTCTGGATGTCTTTTTCGAAAGTCGTTTAAAGAGGGAAGATAAAATGTTTTAGCTAAATCTGAGTGTGGGGTGTCTAGTGGTGACCTATAGCACGTGGGAGAATTATAGAGAGAAAATAAGATAGGGTCTGAGATAGTCATCCGAATGTTGAAAATAAGTTGTAATTCACACTTTTCCAGGGTTTCGAGGTCCCGAAAAATATATTCTAAAATTTTACATAGTGTCTTTATGGTCAAGATAGGCTCTCGGATAGCTTTTTAGGGTTCAAAAGGTCATAAGAATGTTTCGGGCGAACAAAAAAGATTAGTATGACTTTTTTAAAGCTATTTTTCGAAAATTCTCTAAAGAGGAAACATAATAAGTTTATAAATAAGTTTTTAGAGGCTTAAATGAGCTCAACCATCCCAAGATTAACAGGAGTAAGTGGGTAAATTTTGGGAAGAAGATGAGGCTGAGCCCTGGAAAATCTCTCTAAAGCCAAAAATAAAAGCTATAAGTCATGCTTTTCAAGGGTTATAGGGTAGAACAAATATTGATCTAAAATTTTATACGGTGACAATAGGATCAAGGGTATACCTCCAGATTGTAAAAAATGGCAAAAAAACTAATAAAACAGTGGCAGAGGAAGAACAATTACCCATTTTCAGGGTTTTAGTGGAGTTCTAAATTCAATGCAACTTGAGAGTTGAAAGCGTTTTGGATCATAGGAGGATCAAAAGTTGAAGATTTTGGGACATCAAGCAAAAAAGGGAAAAAAAAAAAAAAAGCTGTCAAGTCATGTAGCATGGGGTATATGAAACCATTAAAAAAAAAAAACAAAACAAAACAAAAAAACAATAGTGGCACACGGGCGCCCATTGATCTACAGGTCTACCACAACTATACTCCGGGCCTCCAGCAACTCCGCCCGAAGTTACATATTTGCATGCCACCACAACGGACTTAAACGAAGCAATTGTCTATAATTGACTTGTAATAAAACTAGCGGGGAAATAAGATGGAGGGCAAATTCATGTAAATAAGATGATATTGAGGTAAATATTTATAAAAAGGATATCAAGTTAATATTTGTTAGAAACTTATTATGTTTATATGGTGACATTTTTATAATTTTTAATGTAGTGTAAAGGTAATATTTTTAGGGGTATATAACAAATATTTGAAACTTGTAGAATCAAAAGACGAAAATACCCCAATATTTTTTTTAGTTATGTTTTTAACAAATATTAACCAACAATTCCCCTTTATAAAAAAAATAAGGGTGTTTTTGGATTTTTATTTTCATTATATTTTTGAGAAACAAAATTGAAAATATGTTCTTCCCAAAAGAAAAAAATTACTGTAATAAATAAAGGGAAAAAAAATGAGCATTTGAGTAAAAGTAAAAAACTCTAAAATCAAAATCATAAAAATAACAATTCAAAACTAAATGGAGGAATTACAGAGTATAGACTATAGAGTACGTACGGTTGTAGCAAATGTGAAGTCAGGGTAAAATGTATGAAGTATAAACTGAAGATACACTTTTAAAAAATGCCAAATTACATCTCTGTTCAGTACCTTTCTGAACTAGTGTACACACATCTAATGTACTCTGTATGATGTATGGGAGAAAAAAGAAGAAAAAAAAAACTTGTAGAACTAATGTGTATTTGCCGGGAAGAAGTTGATCCAATTTCATCTTCTTCACATCATAACATCATGAGATGCATCTGTTTGCAATAAGTTAAGGCTTTAAGTCTCTCTCTTCAGCCTTCTCTAGTTGGCTGATTTTCCAGAAACACCATCACTGGCAGTTGGAGTCTCAGATTTTAAGCTGGCTCGCAGACATTCTGTTGTTTTTATCCTCACAGTTACCTGCATACTAATATATAAAAGTTTATATGACTGATTACTAAAGCTTTTTCGATAAATTATGCTGAAAGAATTAGTTGTCTGAATGGCAAAATTGATTTGCAAAAGAAGTCAGCCAGCTCAGTCGAACACTCGAACCAGAGCTCACTACCTAAGTGCTAAAATTCCCAATCCTTTGTGATAATATACGTAGTAAAAGATAAGCTACTTCAGGGAATGGTACATTGTATTCTTTAGGAATGATATTGATCTTCTTCTTCTTCTTTTATTTATTTATTTGTCTATTTTATTATTTATTTATTTATTTATAATCATAGACCATCCTTAAAATCAATGACTACTTTCCTACACATCTGATAATTCATACGTAGTATGTATCTGTAATGTGATTTCATCCTCACATCTACCTGCATACTAATGTGTAAAAGTTTATAAGACTGATAGCTAAAGCTGTTTTCATAAATTAGTAAGCCCATTATGCTTTGTATACGAGAATAAGTTCTCTAAATGGAAAATTTGATTTGCAAAAGAAGTAGGGCAGCTCAAACAAACCAGACCTCACTAGTCACTACCTCAGAGCTCAAACTCCCAATCCTATATATTATACTCCATAAGATAAGCTACTTGACTACTTCAAGGGTTCGAGACAGAATTTTTTAACAAAACGACCACCTAGTTTTTAGGAATGGTACATTAAATCATAGACCATCATTCCATCAGTGACTACTTTCCTAGACATATAATTATACGTAGTAGTAATGCGATTCAGGGTGGATGAGAGACTACTTATCAGCTTTCATCACAAAGGAGATACAGCAGGAAATAGAGGGAGAGGATTTGCATGAATGACCAGATACAGGGTACCAGAAGTGGTTAGAGTAGCCAAACTTGTATATGGGATCAAGGCTTTGCTAAATTAGTGTATTACTCCAAAATACACAAAATTACTAACCTAACAATGGTGTTGCAAGTAATAATAATGGCTTTGCATTCACGAGCAATCATTCGTTGTACAGATAAGAGCATCATATACTTTGTTTTAAAACAAGACAACCCAACTTTGGAGCTGGAAACCATGACATGTTTAATCAGCAGTTTAAACATAAAATAAATTGTAACATTTGTTATCCATTCATTCATATCGCCTATTGAAATTGAAAATCGAATATATAGAGACAATTCAATAGTAGAGCATACCGTGCCTAATGATGACACCAACAACTCAGGCCTCACGGCGTAGGAGCAAGGCAGGCATCGAAAACGAACCCACGCAACAAGCCATCCCCACTCCCAGGGGCACCATCAATCCAACGCCACTCACTCCCTCCCAATTTAACAGAAGAATAATCCCACAACGCCAATTTCCCCAACCGTTTCGCCGAAAAACAAACCTTATCACCACTCCCAAACACTTTAAACTTAGACGACTCTTGAAAACACTTATACATCTCCAACGGCATCCTCCCTGCCTCATCCCACTCCAAACTCCCCAAATCAAGCCTCAATATAAGTATCGTCGAACACGAAGCGTTCAATGAAAATGACGATTTTAACCCTCCTACCATCAGTATTTTCTTCCCTACCCCTTTCACTAACCTCGGTCTTTTTAGTATATCAAACACGTCTCCCCACTCACTTCTCTCTACCCTACACCACCCCAACGACGTCGTTTCGTAATCAGGTAACTTACACCAGAACATCTTCCATAAACTCCTCCATGGGGACCCCACGTCACAAAGCGCGTACAGTCCACTCCCTACCAAGATCGGACTTCTCGGCTTCGACGGTAGGTTTGACGAGAATTTCAACCAGTTTCCGCTGGTTGTGGAAGAGCAAGAACACCAGTAGAGGGTAGCCAGCTCGGTGAGAACCAAAACCCGCCCACCCGACCCGGATAAAACCGACCCGTGCTTTGACCATGCTGACCCAAGAGGGGGGAGTGTACGGTGAGTTCGAGTGAGTGGGTTACACACAAGGAGAACGCGCGTGGAGGAGGGTGAGTCACCCCATAGGTAGATCTGACCGAGGGAGGAGGTGACAGGGGAGAGAGAGGAGAAAGGGAGGAAAGAAAGGTCGAATTTGAGCCAGTTGTTGGAGGAAGGGTCGAAGGCGTGGAGGAGAGGTGGTGGTGGAGGTGGTGGAGGAGAGTGGTTGCGGTGGTGGTGAGGTGGTCGGAGAGCGAGGAGAGAGAGAGGAGGGTGAAGGGAAGAGATGAGGTGGAGGAAAGAAGAAGAGGTTAAGAGAGTGTGGAAAGGTTTTGATAAAGAACGACAAATGATGATTTGTTTGAGAGGAAGTTTGATGAAGATCATGTGGAGGGTGTCTTGTGGTAATAGGTAGATTGCTGGTGGTGGTGGTGGTGGTGGGGAAGCCATTGATGAAGGTTGAAGATGGAGGAGAGAGAAGGTGGTGGAAGTCAAATTGTTGTAATGGAAATGAGAAAGTTCAAAATAGAAGGAAAAAGGGGGTTTAAAGTCAATTTGTAGGGATAATAATAAAGAAAAAGTGTTTAGTGTAGTCAAATAATGTATATGACTGTGAGAGGGGGGAAATAGTGTAATTAGTGGTGAGAAAAAAACAAAGAGAGTCTACTCTATAAATCTATAATTTGTGTATTTGTATGTACCACCACTTATTATTTGACAAATTTTGGATTTAGTGGATGATTCCTCATTTCCTTTTTTTTAGTGTGTGTATGTAGAGTCGGTGTACTTATCTGATTTGCCTTTACTAATGGACTAGGTTGTATTGAGTTGAGAATGAAGTTGAAAATGAATACAAATGATGAGATTGAAAATAATGAACCTAAATGATAAAGTTAATGGGTATCATTATTTATTACATGAAAAATCGAAACCTTATTTAATATAAGAATGAATCGATTTCAAGAATTAGCTACTCATGTCAAGTACTCATGTTGATACAAGGAGTAACGAGTGGTGCTTGGATAGTTACGGTCTGTTTACTTTAGCTTAAAATTCGTTCAGTTAACTACAGATTAGCTCTTCTTTTATTTTGCTATTCATTAATCCTTCATAAAAAAATTTCTGTTCAATTCAGCTCACCTGTTTTCAATTGAAGTAAATAGGTCCTTAGATGCAGTGCAAACGTAGATTTGTAGGGGCGGTAGTAGTTTTCTATTTGTTTTTTTCCTCTACTTTTTTTTTCCTTTTTTTTTTTTTTCATTTCCTTTCTTTTGTTAATTTCCTTTTTGATGTCATTTATTTTGTTTCTTTTGTCGACGAGTAAGTTAGGGAATAGTTCGAGTCAGTTTAGTAAACGATTTGATTAGCCATTAGGTTTGTATCCAACTTTGACATTATGTGCGTTAAATTGTTAGGGCTTAAAGGCTAATTGATGAACAACCCAATCTCTAATGTAATGATGTTTACCTTGAAATATGGTATTGGTTTGACTAACCAATTTTTCTTTTAATGATACGGACGCAGGCATATGTTAGGGGTAACTAAATTGGATAACAATGGAGAGATATATCTTGTCCAACCATACAACTATTATACCATTGATTTTTTTATTTTTTTTTATTTTTCATATATACTCATATAATACTATGAAGTATTGCAAAGGAATATACTATCTGTCATAGTTCAGTTTGAAGATTTTCCATATTTCATACTTGATACTTTATTCAAATTTAAAGTTGGGGGGTGTTACCTCGATAAAGTTATATAAAATCTAATGGAGCCTTACTATGCAAACATGTCTAAAATATAGAAATATCTGTTGCACAAAAAAAATATATATAGAAATATATGTATTGTTACTATACTGTTACTATGATACAAAATCATAACATGTTTATCTTACACTAGTTTATTTTGTATAATGACATCGACATCGACATCGACATCGACATGCTTATTGTGATGCAACAAATGAATTGCATTTGGTGTTATGTCTATTGTATAATTGTACAAAATGCAAAGCATCAAGGTGACTATAAAAATCATTTAGAAATTGTATCATCTAAGGATAAAGTGATTTGCTTTATTAATTTAACCGACATTCTTGATTAAATTACAAAATTAGACACATTTTTATTGCCTAAAGTCTAAAACTTAGATTATTTAAATAAAATAAAAAATTAAATGCACGTAAACTATGACTATGACGCACTCTTCGAGTCTTATGGCTAAGTAAATTGGCTATATGCCATAGTATTGTTTGGTGGTGCGGTGTATCAAATTTGTAGGTGAATTATTACACGATGATGCAATTAATAAAGTGAGCAGCTTGTGATAAATGTGAAGGTTTTTTTCTTTCCTTTTTTTTTGGATTTTTTTGTTTTTGAGTGAAAAATACAGTGATTTGAATATTTAATGTGTACGTGTAAGTTGTACGTATCCATCAGCCTCTTCAGTCTTCATCATCTCTTTTTATTCCTCACCTGCCAAAGTCGAATTATCATTTCTCTTCTAAGTTGTGTAAGCGTGTGGATTTCTCAAGATGGTATATAGTACAACCGATTATACATTGTAAAGTATATAAAAGATACATTTTTTGTTCATTTGATTTTAATCTAAATTTTAGTTCATTCAAACAAAATGGACACATTTTTTTCCCTTTATTTAACTTAGTAAAGTACAATCGGTTGTATAATATACATTGTCAGATTTCTCTATTTATCAAAACGTATAAATGATCTTTGGTAGTCGTTAATTTCCCTTTGATTAATCCTTGAGAAATAATGTGGTCACGTAAGATCACTTTCGATTCATCTAAATGTTTAGTTTCATACTTTTATTGTATGTATGTAAACAATATCAAAGTGTATAGTAATGTATGTTGGTAGGTGTGAGTTGAATATGTATTGTTAAACCTGTATAAATGGACAAACGAGTGTAATATACATTTGAGCTTTTAAAACAACTTATATAGACTAATCAAACAAAACATTCATTTTGATTATCAAATATGACTATATTTTGTTCTAACATAATATATAAAGGATAATATAATTTAGAAGTCTTGCTATTCAACATGGTTGAAAGGTTTAACCAATTGAACTATCCTTCACTCACCACAATCTATGTTGTGATAAAATTACGCACTTACACCCATTAGCTCTAATAAACCTATATAACACTTCTTCCAAGTTATGTCTTCCTTTCAAAGTTTAATAAATGAATTAATTCATTAAATTATCTTTAATTAAGGAGTTGTAACTAACACCACTAATTATATTTATAGTGCTTTTGAATGCGTGAAGGATAAATTCTTTAACATTATACATACTAAGGTAAATCGGAATGGCACTAATACAAGCATGATCTCCTTTGATTAAGGATAATGATTTACCTTGAGTTAGAAGCATAACTTCCCTCAGCTCATTCATTCTGCCCCCTCTATCACTTCTTCTTAAAGGTTTATTGTAGTGTTTTATATTTACATCAAGGCTCCGTTTGGTAGAGTGCAAAACATTTTCCATGTAAAGTGTTTTCCTCTCTTTCCCAATTTTACAGTGTTTGGTACACAAAGGAATGTAAAATCATTTTACATGGGAGTAAATTTTTCTATACAATGATAGAAAATCATTTTCCTTCCAAAATGAAAGGAAAACAATTTTTCTCCCATCCCCTTATACACTCTTTCCTCACTACCTCCTTTCACCCCCTTCATTTTCCCTATTTTCATCACTTTTTTTACATGCATCCAAACAATGGAAAACTGTTTCCATGAAAATTGTTTTCCATGGAAAACTATTTTCAATGAAAATCATTTTACATTAAAAATGTTTTACACCCTATCAAACGGACCCTTGATTCAAATTTTAGTGGCACGAACTTTTATTTGAACAAGTAAAGCTAAGACATATTCAAATAAGTGGACCTATCTTGCTTAATCCCTTTTTTCCAATTAAAAAATTTGGTTTATTTTAATTGTTCCCTTGCAATTTCTACTAATTAGACTAAAGTAAATTATATGCTAATACTTCCTTTTTCGTTGATATTTGAAAGTTATACTCATTAGTCATTATCCACTACAACATGAATTAACTTAAATGTTTTCTAACAATTATTGCTTTCAATTCTACACTTAAATATATTTTGTATTTTTAATTTTTTGCAATATTATTATTTAAAATTAGATCGTGACAGTATCATAAATTTAAAACTCGACTATTTTTGCTTCTCTTCTCGATCGATCTCCACCTTCACCGGTAATAGCTATCAATCTACCATCCCAAACCTATATCACGTACATAAGTACATTGTCCATTAACACCGTACCATCACGTATTGTCTCTCATGGCTTTCTCTCTCACGTTCCTTCCTACCATTGTTTCTCCTTTCTTAACCACCATCAATCGTGACCCCACTCTCTTTCAAATCTATGATATCCACTTCCTTGATTATGGCCCAACAAATTAAAGCCCACTTGCTTAAACAATTGAAAACAGTAAACCACCATCATTAGCTAGATAATGTTGATTTTTATTTAATAAATTCTAATCAAGTCATCTACTATAATTGGATATATACTAGCTAACTAACCGCTAACTATAAATTGCCAATAAACACCCCTTTAATTTAAAGATTTGAAAAAAATCTCGTCCGGACCCTTTTTGCGAATCTGTAATGATTTGATATATCATAGATCGATAACGGTTTACAATAACAATTATTGTGGACTAAAACTCAATTTTGTACAAGTATGCGTTCTATTTGTTTAAGTTACCATTTCATCAAATATTTTGAGCTATCCTATGTAAAAGTTGTTATCTAAACACGTAAATGAAAAGTTCAAACTATCACAAGTCATCTTTAAAAATAGAACAATAACTTTTTTCAGAGAGGAATAGTAACTAATATATGCGTGATCGTCCAATATATTCATTATGTACGTACCTAATCCATTCAAGCTAAGATGGATTGATTTATCTCATTATCTAACATATTCAATGAATTTTACATTTATTCAACTCTAGCTTTTAATTTGCACATACTAGAAAAAACCTATATAAAATTCCTCATGAAGTATCACATTAATAATTCAATTATCAAATTAAGTCCAACAACTTAGACATAGTGAAAGTATATGCTTTGAGGCATGAAAAATCTTAAATTATATCCATGTGGAGTACTATAATAAGATGTAGCAAAATTTTATAAAATGAACATAATTGAAAACTTAATGAACCGGGACCAATTCATAAAGTACACCGTATAAGCCTTGATTATTTGTTGGTCTCTAACATACCACTAATCATATCACTTACCAACACTGGCCCACATAATTGATATACTCCAAATTTTGTGGGTCTTAATTAAATTAAATTCTTAATAAAATTAGTGTTAGGTAGCTTCAAATTCTTCATCATCCAATGTATTTGTCAATCAAGGAATTTTCTTGGATGTTTTAATCAAATCTTCTCTATTGTTCTCAATATCTTTGATAATATTGCTTTAATTAAATTCACTTTATGATTAGTTTATCACATAACAAACCTTGCCTTGTGGTTTTCATTTTGGTATGGTGTGCTCCTTGCTGATGACATTAAAAACTTTTCAACTACAACAAGCTTTAGACCTAGAATAACTTTGGGTTTACCGTCAGTCGTATGCATGTTTCCTCTCAACTTTTTCTTATTAAAACGCGTTAAATACATGCCTAAGACACACTTATCACCGAGATAAATTTCATTATATTCTATGAGAAAAAGAGCATTCCATCTTAAAATTATACAATATTAAGTAGAGTAACACCTTATTATACTCGAGTTCTAATCCCCTTATATTGCTTTAAATCACTCATGAAATAAGCCCTTGCCGTAGCATCGCAAACTCTATAATACTATAATAGTAAAAAAAAAATGAAATAATTAAACTAATAAGCAAAAAAAACAGTTATTTTTTTCCCGGCAGTGGAGGTAGTTACTTGTTGGGTTGTTAGTGGATTAAAGGACCACAATTTTTATTCTTTCTTTTTTTATAGCACAAGTTTTAATTTATTTAACGCAAACTTTAATTTAAATTTTTTAAGACTAATCAACTTTATTTATAAAAAAGGAAAAATTGTTGTTCGAATATGGACAAAAGAGATCTTTTAAAAAAATGATAGAAGTAACTTGAAATGGAGAAGTGGGAAAGAGCAAGGAAACGGAATGGAATTGAATTCCGTTTTTACCCGACCAAACAGCCGAAATTCAAGGGAGTCAAAATACGACGATACGCAGACACGTATGTACACGTGCGGAGGTTACACGTATTTAATGTACGAAACCACGTAGGAAATTACAAAATACGGACTACATAAATGTAGTTTGTCACTGTGTGAGTATACACCAGTTCACTGTTTACTGTCAAGTGTGTACTAAAATACTTGGAGTACTATTGTCTTGGTTACTCCATTTAATTTTACTCCCTTGCTTCAAGAAGCAAATACTCTAGGAAATTACACTCTCCCTTCGAAAATCTGCATTTTTTCCGACAATTTTCTACGTACAATTGGTACGACTTATGCTTGACACGAGTGCAAAGCTAAATACCGGAGTATTTTTTAAAGTTGGTTGAAAGTTCTGCGAATTCATATTCAGAATATAAGTTTTTTCGACGTTATAGATTAATCCAATGTGATGAAGATCTTTATTAGTATCATACTATTATACTCCGTATATATGAAATTATAAGTATTTGTACATATATAACATTTTTACGATGAAAAAAGCTCTTATATATATATATATATATATATATATATATA
>PYUH01000120.1:1585181-1612005 GCA_016808085.1 Suaeda aralocaspica | reverse complement strand
ATATATATATATATATATATATATATAGCATTTCCATGATAAAAAAAAGTTCTTTTATAAATATTATACTCCGTATATATTTCATAGCAAAAAATGTATTAACTTTGTACTATATATGTATACAAGTATTGGTGTCATCTATTTTGATTTGAAATTCTCGTATATTATACCATACCCATAAACAACTTAACATACTCCCTCCGTTTTTTTACTTGCTACATATACCCGAAAGAGAATTTTCTTATTACTTGCTACATACTTCTTTTGGAGTGTGGTCCCATGGTTTATCTACCACTTTATTCTTTATTTTGTTGAAATTACATGATTTAATCACCTTTACCCCTTTTAATCACCTTGAATTGTCCACTTAACTCTTTTAATCACGTGGTCTCATGATGATGTTGATGTTTTTAAATTACCAAGCCATCTTGCTCCGTAGCAAGTAAATAACAACGGAGGGAGTATATTCTTCTAAGCAATACTAAATTCATAATTCTGAATAGCGTGAATATTCACTTTTTTTATTTTTTGGCGAAATTTACTAAAAACTAAGAGAGTTTACAAAAGACAAACGTATTTTTGCTTTTTATGATATCATTTGTAATTTTATATACCCTTCCTTTAAACACATGATTCTCTACTTTTCTCTTCCCTTACAAACAAAATTTACCTAGTACGGAGTTACAAATAAGAATAAACCAAAGGTATTTATAAAATTAAATGGCCAAAAAGTATATAACAAGTTTTATGATTGTACTATAGTAAATTAAGGGTAGTACCGTAGTAACTACCACACTAACATTAGTGAGTGGGAATATTTTGGAATTAAACCAGAGTATATACTAATATACCTCCTTATGTTGCAGTTGTCTTTTTGAGACATGGTGTATGTAGACGTAGTACTATATATTTATGCAAAATAACAGAAAAGTTTAGTGTGAATTTTCAGTTGCTTTGAGAGTCGGCAAATCATTTAAGGTTTAAGATATCTCAAGATTATTATGGGATTATCGATTTTTGAGTGAAGTGAAGTAGAGTATTTAGGACTTAGGACATTTATGTACTTGTTAAGTAGTTTGTGCATACTTCGAAAAAGATAACCTAAGATTTGGATTCGAATTCTGCTAGAAAATTGTGATGGAGGCAGAGATTGGTCAATAGCTTTTTATATATTTTGCACATTTTAATTTGAGAATTATGAAACTTGATTTGTAGAGATTTAGTCAAATATATTTAAGCCAATCGGTCATTAATATAGTGATTAATATTTATGTGCCTAGGTTTCATTTGAGAGTCAATTGACAATGTGAGAATTCGAAACAACCAATCGAGTTTATGTATAAGGAATTATATTGTCCTTATTTTGATGTCAAACATCTCAAAAGTTTTATGCAAAAATTTGCATCTACAGTAGCTAGATACAAGCGTATACTTTTGAGCTAAAAATTGGTTGAATTGAACTAAATTTAAATGAAATGAATGTAATATCCTGACTCAGAAATAACTAGAAATGAGCTGAAACCTACAAGAACAAGACCTAGGGCTTGTTTACTTTAGCTGAAAACAGTTAAACTGAAGTGAAAGTTTTTTATAAAGAATTAATAAGTAGCAAAATAAAAGAATAGCTTTGTTTTATGAACTGAACTGAAATGATTATAAAGTAAAGTAAACATGCCCAGTGAAAACTGAAATCAAACTCTTAACAGACATGCATGTTTCGATTAGGAGCTTTGTGCTTGCTACGATCATATTATAGTGATGAATGAACTGTAAGATACATTATTATTGTCAAATGTAAGTTTGACCGGATGATAAACTACAAGACCAAATTCAACATTAAAGCTTGTATGAAGCTAGAGTCAAAATATCATGAATCCATGGTAGAATACTACTCCGTAGAATGGTACCAATGGTCCCTAAGCTATTAACTACAAATACTCGGCCATTCCATTTTACTTCTTAATTCCGCATTTCCGCCCATGGTTATCCACAATTGTACGAAACTTATTAAATTTTTACCACCATAGATTGCATGAGTCTTAATGGAGAGGGAACATTTGACATGATTGTTTAAAAATATGGACCTAAAAAAACGTACACCATTTGTAAACATAGAGAGTAAACAAATTGAATGAAACATGAAATTAAATACATGTGGAAACATCAAGGGGTTGCCATTAACGACAGAGCTACTATGCGTCTACGTATACATTTGATATATGTGAATCTCACATACATATATAAACAGTATTAGCCAATATTATTTAATCATATAAATTATAAAATTAAATTTTTTGTTAGCCAAATAAAAAATTTATTCAATAATTAATGAAACGATAGCAATTAACAATACTTATTGAACGTGTACATTAAGTATATGCGTAGTCTTTTCAAGCGTATATACGTAGACTTTTCGAGCGAAGTGGCAACTGGACGAAAGACACACAACTCAATTAGTTAACAGTGCAAAACCCCATGACATACTTCCACCTACTACTCCCTCAATTACATTAATATAATCACATAAAATTAAAAAAAATTAAAAATTACACCACTAAAAACAAAGCAAATACACAAAACAACCACTATTATTAATATAATTAAAAATTTGATAAAACGCACGTCTATCATCAATGTAATATGACCCCCTCCATATATAATCGTGACTATATATATGCATACCACTAAGTGACTCCATTTATTATTCCTTCTCATTTTCTATTTGTAATTACTTCTTCTTTCATTTCTTCGTCACAAAATCATAATCGTGACCTTCACTCACTTACTCCATTTTAATTTACTCTTTTTTTTCTCTCTCTCCTCTGAAAAAACATTTTTTCTGCCATGGAAACTGAGCTTACGAAGGTAACGATGGAGATATTCGCTAAGCTTGAACAACAATGGTTGTGTAATAACAATACTAAGAAAACTAGGATTCTTAGCATCGATGGCGGCGGAACTTCCGCCGCTATCGCTGTTGCGTTTTTAGTGCATTTGGAGGAAGCAATTCAAGCGAAAACCGGCGATTCGAAGTTGCGAATCGCCGATTTCTTCGACATTGTCGCCGGAACAGGAATCGGCGGCTTAATCGCCGCCTTTCTGACGGCGAGTGACGATTCTTCGCGGCCGTTATTCACCGCGAGAGACGTTGCGAAGTTTCTTACTTCGAACTTTTCCGCGATGTTTAAGCCGAAGCGCGGCGGAGTTTTACGGCGTCGGAAAACTCGTCGGTGCTCCGGCGAAAGTCTCGAGAAGGTTCTCAAAGGAGTTTTCTCCAAAAATGGGAGGAAAGCCCCTATGACGCTTAAGGACACGTGTAAGCCGATCCTTATCCCGTGCTACGACCTCAATACCTCTGCGCCGTTCGTTTTCTCACGCGCCGCCGCTAGCGCTTCGGAGTGGAGTTCGCTCGATTTTGAGCTCTGGAAAGTTTGTCGCGCTGCAATGTCAACGCCGTCAGTGTTTGAGCCGTTTGAGTTAACGTCAATAGACGGTAAAACAGCGTGTTACGGCGTTGACGGTGGTTTAGTGATGAACAATCCAACTGCTGCGGCGGTTACTCATGTTTTACATAACAAGGTAGATTTTCCGTCAGTTAACGGCGTTGAAGATTTGCTTGTTTTGTCGTTAGGTAACGGAACTTTGAGCAGTAGCAGTAGTAGTGGAAAGTTGAGTGTGAATAGCAAAACCGGAGAATGTTCTACAGGTAGCGTAGTTGACGTTGCAGTTGACGGCGTTTCTGAAACCATTGATCAAATGTTAGGCAACGCATTCTGTTGGAATCGTAATGATTACGTTCGTATTCAGGTATTGTTAATTTTAATTTCCTTCCTATATTAATTTTTCGCTAATTTAATTAATCTTAATTTATTATTGGTTGATTATTAATGTACATTAATTGATGAAAAAAAATAATAAGTAGAGTACTAAAAACATGTTATGATAAATGAATAAATAAATAAAGTAATTGCTTGAATCAGGCGAAATTGAAAGATACTGATACAGGTTTGATCATAAATGGAGTAATAAATTTTAAATGAGACAACAATTTTAATTAGGAGACAATCGTCGGTAGAGACAACTTCATCAATTATGTTATGTTATATATTTGTAATTATTGTGTAATTGCATAATTCACGGATTTTCTGTTTTATAATATTTTGCCGACACTTTTTTGGTACTAAAAAGAAATAAAATATATAAAATGATAAAACAAAAAAAGACGAATGTATCACCAACTTTTAACTTACTCTTAAAAAATATTTTAGCATTTTTGATTTTATCCTGTTGTGTCACAAGTGGGTATGTGTAACAGTGAAATTTCTGTTACTAATGTTATGTGCATGCAAATGGTAAGTTGGTTAATAAGTGTACATTGTACATTATTGCTAGTGTTTTTGATATGGTCAGTAGTGTTAGTACTAATGTGAGTTTGTGTTAAATTGTACAGTCAAATGGGCTAAGTGGATCAGGATCAACGACGAGCGAGGAGGTTTTGAGGGAGAAGGCTGTGGAGTCACTGACTTTTGGCGGAAAACGTCTATTGACGGAGACAAATGCGGAGAGAATCGAGGCATTCGCGCAACGCCTGGTTGCTGCGACTGTGAAGAATAGTTTGCCTCCTAGTCCGTACAAGTCACTGAGTCCTATGCTTGATGGCCGTTGATTAAGGCGTTAAAAATCCCATTTTGTATCTCAATCATATGTCATTAGTTAGTAGTGTTTTTCTTTAATTTTTTTGGGTTTTTTTTTTTTTTAAAATTTTTTTTTTTTGCTTTTCTCCACTAATAATCATGTGGGGGTTCTAGAATATAGAATGCAGTTTGTAAGATGAAACCTACCTCAGGTTTTAGCTATTACTAACTCTTGTGTATGCCAAAGTAGATTTGTGAAATCTATGACTATAATACTCCAATTAGAGCTTATGCTGTAATCTGTGAGCTCGATCTTAGCTTTTTGACGATGTAATATATAGTGTAATTTTTTTGTTTTGATGAAAATCAGAGTGAATTCGATCAATAAGATCAGTATGTAGTAGCTAATGATCCTCTTTATGAATTTGTTTCGATCTTGTTTTTACTGATTTGGTTTTAGCTAGAACGCGTACAATGAGCAGATCAGTATCAGTATTCAGCACTTCAGTAGTAGCTAATGATCGATCCTCTTCATGAGTCTATTTCGATCTTGTTTCCTCTGATCGATAATTGCGTACCCTGTATATAAGTTAATTACTAACCTTCACCCTTAATTAAAACAATGTAATTAACAAACTTATTAGCAGTTGCATGTGTGACAAGAGCTCACAGCTCAAGGTGTCAGACATGAGACAGTAGCTCCAAAATGCCTAGCCAAGTAGCAACTGTCTAGTACGATGAGTTGGGTGAATACAAACAGAATAAAAACGCCGCGTATATTTGATCTTAATTATCTGAAATATTTGCAGTAACTCAAGTTAAAAGACCTTAATTAAGGCCCGTTAATTACGAGGAAATTGGAATCTTAAAAATAAGTAAGACTGAAGATTATATTAGACAACTTTTATATAGGTTAGTACGGAGTACTTATTATAGTACTACTACCAAAACATTAGATGTGAAAAAAAAAAGGGGCACATTTCTCTCACACACATTTTATGAGACATGTTAGAGTAGTTCCACTTAGAAATGTCTCCCTTTTGACTTATAAATTGGAGCAGTGAAATATGCAAATATTTTGATTTTAACTGAAAAATCTTTAAGCAGTTACCCACCCATGATGACCATTAACACTCTCAAAACCGAATAAATAGGTTGGGAATCCGCGTTTTTCAATTGAATGAATGGTCCTTTATATTATGGTCCCCAAGCCATTTTTAACTTTGCTTGTATTATACATAGGCCATAGCAATACTAATGTGATATCTATCTATCTATATATATATACTTGAACCAATGGGATTACGTTATTCGAATCGAACTATAATTTGGTTGGAACCATCCCGAAACTAATGTACTGGATCGTAGTATGTACATGAGATAAAGGGCAAAATTGACTCAACTTACACAAGACTTTGGTGCAAAGAACAACTCCAGCTTAACGGTACACAATACAATACATAACATGAATTTTAGAGAATAGGTGCAACAAAATACATGTGGACTAATTATTATTAGTACTCCGTATTTATTTTTTTTGTTGTAAAATATGCCAAGTAAGAGAATCTATTTGTTTTATTCCTTATGTTAATTGCTACACTTAACATAATATAGTTTGTGTTGTTAAGTGCCAAAATGAAATTTAGTTTAATCTTATCATAAGCTATAGTTTGTGTTGTTCAATACACCTAATTTTATTGGTATTGTTTGCCTATTTGGTGCACCCAAACACTATTTTATGATATTTAGGCTTTTAGCGGATTATGCCAATTTAATATAGAGTAGGGAGTATAAATGTTATCAATATATAATACGCATTTACGCAACAAAAAAAGTGTCAAATGAAACCAAACGGATATACATCACTTGAAGATGACTCAGATTGATCTAAAGGATGCACTTTGCCATTTTCCCTCTCTACGCAAATTCAAAGAGAAAAAGGTAAGCTGACTTTAAATAATAAAGAAAAGCTTTACTTAAAGGTGGTATATGTTACTAGTGTATGAGGGCAATTACACTATACTAAAGTGAAAAATATGAAGCAAACAACAAAGATAATTAATTTAATTTGTAAACTTAATTAGATCAGATCTTCAAAAATTAATTAAACAAACATCAACTTGTGATATTTATTTGTATTAGATTCTTAAGATCTAAGATCACAAAAACAACAACATAGGAAGCTTTTTGGAAAGAACTGAGTTATAAGTCAGAAAACTGTATAGTAGTAAGATTTTTTTGCAACTAGTTAGTTAGTTTAATGAACTTTAATTAATTAAACAAGGTAATGTTGTTAATCACTTAATTTAGCATGTGACACATCAAGCTAAGTGTTCAAACCTGTTTAATGCTGAGACATGATACAAAAGAAGATATTTGTCTTTCACAAATTATGTATCTCATACTATTATTAGATCTCAAACTTATTGTAATGCAAATATGTAATGTTGATTATTTGACAAAGATTTTGTATGTAAGATTACATGCAAATTTGTATGGTCCTTAACTTTATGCGAAATCGTCGGTCCGGCCAAGGCCGGGGTCGGTTCTAGGACCCATCACCGACGAAGTTTCTAGCTATAGTACACTGAAAATGAGGTGAAGGGAAAAATTTCACCTGTGTAATTGGAACTTGTACTATCAAATACAACTAAGCAATGACATAGTATAGGCCATTCGTGCACAAACTTGAAGTTGACTTCACTTAAAACCATTTTATTGTACTGAGTACTGACCTTGTGAATTTGTGACATATTAGAGTGTNAAGGCCCGTTAATTACGAGGAAATTGGAATCTTAAAAATAAGTAAGACTGAAGATTATATTAGACAACTTTTATATAGGTTAGTACGGAGTACTTATTATAGTACTACTACCAAAACATTAGATGTGAAAAAAAAAAGGGGCACATTTCTCTCACACACATTTTATGAGACATGTTAGAGTAGTTCCACTTAGAAATGTCTCCCTTTTGACTTATAAATTGGAGCAGTGAAATATGCAAATATTTTGATTTTAACTGAAAAATCTTTAAGCAGTTACCCACCCATGATGACCATTAACACTCTCAAAACCGAATAAATAGGTTGGGAATCCGCGTTTTTCAATTGAATGAATGGTCCTTTATATTATGGTCCCCAAGCCATTTTTAACTTTGCTTGTATTATACATAGGCCATAGCAATACTAATGTGATATCTATCTATCTATATATATATACTTGAACCAATGGGATTACGTTATTCGAATCGAACTATAATTTGGTTGGAACCATCCCGAAACTAATGTACTGGATCGTAGTATGTACATGAGATAAAGGGCAAAATTGACTCAACTTACACAAGACTTTGGTGCAAAGAACAACTCCAGCTTAACGGTACACAATACAATACATAACATGAATTTTAGAGAATAGGTGCAACAAAATACATGTGGACTAATTATTATTAGTACTCCGTATTTATTTTTTTTGTTGTAAAATATGCCAAGTAAGAGAATCTATTTGTTTTATTCCTTATGTTAATTGCTACACTTAACATAATATAGTTTGTGTTGTTAAGTGCCAAAATGAAATTTAGTTTAATCTTATCATAAGCTATAGTTTGTGTTGTTCAATACACCTAATTTTATTGGTATTGTTTGCCTATTTGGTGCACCCAAACACTATTTTATGATATTTAGGCTTTTAGCGGATTATGCCAATTTAATATAGAGTAGGGAGTATAAATGTTATCAATATATAATACGCATTTACGCAACAAAAAAAGTGTCAAATGAAACCAAACGGATATACATCACTTGAAGATGACTCAGATTGATCTAAAGGATGCACTTTGCCATTTTCCCTCTCTACGCAAATTCAAAGAGAAAAAGGTAAGCTGACTTTAAATAATAAAGAAAAGCTTTACTTAAAGGTGGTATATGTTACTAGTGTATGAGGGCAATTACACTATACTAAAGTGAAAAATATGAAGCAAACAACAAAGATAATTAATTTAATTTGTAAACTTAATTAGATCAGATCTTCAAAAATTAATTAAACAAACATCAACTTGTGATATTTATTTGTATTAGATTCTTAAGATCTAAGATCACAAAAACAACAACATAGGAAGCTTTTTGGAAAGAACTGAGTTATAAGTCAGAAAACTGTATAGTAGTAAGATTTTTTTGCAACTAGTTAGTTAGTTTAATGAACTTTAATTAATTAAACAAGGTAATGTTGTTAATCACTTAATTTAGCATGTGACACATCAAGCTAAGTGTTCAAACCTGTTTAATGCTGAGACATGATACAAAAGAAGATATTTGTCTTTCACAAATTATGTATCTCATACTATTATTAGATCTCAAACTTATTGTAATGCAAATATGTAATGTTGATTATTTGACAAAGATTTTGTATGTAAGATTACATGCAAATTTGTATGGTCCTTAACTTTATGCGAAATCGTCGGTCCGGCCAAGGCCGGGGTCGGTTCTAGGACCCATCACCGACGAAGTTTCTAGCTATAGTACACTGAAAATGAGGTGAAGGGAAAAATTTCACCTGTGTAATTGGAACTTGTACTATCAAATACAACTAAGCAATGACATAGTATAGGCCATTCGTGCACAAACTTGAAGTTGACTTCACTTAAAACCATTTTATTGTACTGAGTACTGACCTTGTGAATTTGTGACATATTAGAGTGTTTAAATTGACCATTCAGTGCTAGATTTTTGGCTTTAAGATTAAATTTATGGACTCAATTTTTTTTTTTTTTTAAAATGTAACAATATATAGAAAGAATAATATAATATATATTATTTTTTTTCCGATGGACAACACTTCACATGTTCTATTCAAGTTTTATCCAATTTTTGAGATACAACTGAAATGAAATATATTACGCAGCAACATATGACATAAATACACAGTGTGCCCATATTGCGGGCCAATGTACTCCATAATTAAAAATTTAATATCAACAATGGACCATAAAATATTTGAGATAGTCCCTAATAAATACATATGAGTTAATATCAATTGAAGCAAATTATGAAGAATAATTGAAGTAATATTCACTTATTCAATTAACAATGTGCATATATACGCCTATACAAGTATTCAACAATGTCCAAGTAAGTACTTTGTATTTTACTTTATTAGAGTTTCATAGATAAGGATGACCTAAATTTCCAAATTAGTTAAAGTAGATTAGAAGTTCATTTCTAATCATTTGTCATATAGACTTGAATCTTGATGATGTCTTTAAAATGATATAAAAAAAAAAAATAGAATATTTTCTATCTCTAACAAATTTACAAAAATTTTAAATTCCTAAATGACAACTTCTACCTTCAATTTTGGTGCTTTCCATAAGTAATTAAAACAATTCATAAAACTAAGTAATTATCACCAAATAAATCAAATAAAAATCCAAATGTCATTAAGACAACAATAATAATAATAATGCATGGGAACATCACCAAACTCACAGCTACATAACAGCTCTTGTATGACATTTGTGTAGCAACTACTTATTTTCAAAATTTCATACACTTCGTGCAACTCGAAGTATTTATTTGTAAAAATGTTGCAACCAACATTAAAATAAAAATGATAAATATTTATACAATTAATCATGAGAGTTGTTGCAGAAACATCCAATTTAATTTTGGTTTAGAATAAGGTAGAAAATAGAGTTTTTGGATGACATAAATAATAGAGTCAAATAAAAGACCAAAGTTATGTAGGATAATCTTTAAACAAATAAAGACAGTTGTATGCTAAGAATTTTATAGTAAGTTAATTGCTAGCTGGTACAACCCTAGCTTTGCCCATCCTTGAAAACTAAACGTGTTAATGGACTGCAAATTTTGCCCATCACCTACAAAATGAGACATTAGTCACCCCCTACCTTCCACCAAAATTAAATAAATAATACATTTGATGTAATAATAGAGGAAGAATACAAAGAAGTTGGACAGCCAAAGTACGGAACAAAATGGATATGGAAAATTGGGTTATAAAATTAGAGAATGTATGAGTATGTTGAATAAGATTTTTGAACAAAATATATGTTTGGTGGAGTTAAATAAGTATACACATGCATAATGATATTCAAAATATACTTCTCCGATGATCCGATGCATTTGACATAAGAATTAGCATATTCGATTATGTTAGCTCAAGTGCACACATCTAATACATGTAAGAGTCAAATATGAAAATTGTTACATTAGAGGCAGGCATGGTCATGTTTTCTAGAATCAAGACCGAGCCCAAGATAATTCTACATTTCTACTTCATGGTATGAAAGTAATGCAAACCAAAATGATCAGAAATTGTGTTGTGTCACAAGTTACAAGAGTGATACCTTCAAAAAATTCACCAAGCCCCTCTAAATACGTGGGCTTTGAACAATAATTCAGCAACTTGCTGAATAGCTGATGCTATCATACAGATTCAAGGTGGATCACACTCGTCATTTTGTCAATACCTGATAATTTGATATAGACACATCACAGATTATGGCAATATGCAGCCACCCCATATCACAATGTACCAACTTACTTATTTGGGTGTTGACATCTTGGTATGCCTCGACATTAATTCGCTGGTCTTCATTTTCTAAGAAATTCCATACAATGGCTACAAAATTTACTTAGCTTATTTGTGTCGGACACTCTGGGACCAAGTTCCATGCATCTCCATTATCATGTTAAGTTTAATTTCATATGACACTATGACAGGCAATGTGGTGCTTATCCTGAGGGAGTGAGGGACTCTTTTCACCCACCGCCCCACGCTACCTTCATTTCTCAAAGCGAGCATCTAGACTCTAAAGCCTAAATTGAGACAGTAGTTGAGCAACGGTGCTAGTAAGATTCCGTTCTTTTGGACTAAAATATTGCTGAATTGATCTGAAGTAATAATAATTATAATGATGCAGCATAAGAGCTGATATACCTAAAATTTCAGCTCAAAAACATAAAAACCTAACCAGTAAGGTTAGCTTAACTGTATTTGTGAGTTACTTTCAGCAATGCTTTCAGTCTCACTGCCTTGTTAGTTGTTATTTGTGAGTTACTTTCTCATCCACAATTTTTTTTCATGAAAGACAAAATGTACCTTATATTACACAAGAAGTCGAGAATACAAGATTATACGGGAAACTACATAAGAAAAGTTTTTCTTGTATCCTCAATTCCTGAGCATGCATACAGGTATTCATTATCATTAAACTACAACTTCTAACTTCAATATTTTCTACTATCACCTCCCATGGCAGAAAAAAAACACTTTGAGCAGCCTCATAGCTTCAGGCAATTCTTTGTAGAAATCACTGCTTCAATGCAACTGAACATATACTTACAGTTAATCGCAACGGGGATTGCCACGAGGAACATTATCTTGGTGCAATAGGCAACTGAACAGGAAACAGGAAACAGTTAAGTAGCTATAGCAACATACAATATGCTTTTATACATAAAGATAAAAATAGAGAGACTACTGGATTAACTATGAATGAGAAACCAGACATCTTGATGTATTAGTAAGGTAGATCACACTCAATACCTGATGTTGTTAAAGCAAAAGCAACAAGGCAGCAACCATCCAAATCTTAAATTATACTCGTAATACATTAGCTCCTAGGATTTTGGGATGGTTACGCTGAGGATCTTGACATCTTGGTAAGGCTTGTCATCTCTGTCAGTCTTCACTTTCTCGAGAGACTGTTCCAAAATGAGAAACATAACATTTAAGCAAACAATTTAACTTCTCTGTTAAGGATAAAATTAACATGCATAGCATAGCCTAGCCATGTGTGATAGAAGTATGCTTGAACAAGAGTTTCAGTAGTGTACCTGTACAACATCCATTCCTTTGACAACTCTACCAAATACTGTATGTTTGTTATCAAGCCACGGAGTCGCTACTGTGGTTATGAAAAACTGTGAACCATTAGTATTAGGACCAGCGTTTGCCATAGAAACTGTGAAGGGCCTGTCATGCCGCAAGCTGCAGAGTAGAGAAAAAAAAACATCCAAGTTAATCCCAAGATAATAAGCAAAAATGGCATATATAAATGAAAGTTGTTGACCTGCATCCATACTAATGAACATCAAGCAAATTTTCTTTGACAACATATCCGATTGCTTTAAAATTAACTTCTCAGTGACAACATTTGTAAAAATCAATTATCACCAATACATAGATAAGAACAAGTGCATATGCTTAAGCATACTGCTTCCTAACCTATTTCTTTCTTTCATAATACTGATTTAATATAGCACGCATCACTATTTATTGCTTTAAAATGACAATTCATTCAAATCCTTAAACTTAGCATCAGACTTCGGGGATACTTATTATCAATTTTGAAAAACGTGTGCAGTACATATATTGATACATTGAAATTTCAGGGAAGGTGGAACATAGTGCAGCGCCTACACTTGAACTATAAAATTAGATAGTAATAATATCCTTAAATAGCATGCATCAAGCAAGATAAGAGATTGAACTCTTTCTTAAGGGCCTGAACTCATGAAGCATGAAATGTCACATGATTAACTTCAGAAATCAATTCTTCAAGTACCTTTGGTTGACGAATCCTTCTCAAGATTAATTAGAAAATTGATGATTGCATCTTACAGTTATTCACATACATGGTAAGTATGAACGGTATAATGGAAAAGTCAGATAAATCAATAGTTAGCATAAAACAAAATAACCTCTTATGAAACTCGTCCTCAAATTCTCTTCCCCATATAGACTGACCACCAGTTCCATCTCCAAGTGGATCTCCCGTCTGTACCATAAAACCTTTGATGACTCGATGGAAGATCAAATTATCATAATATCCATTTTTACAATGGGTGGTGAAATTCTCCACAGTTTTTGGACATTCTTCAGGATAGAGCTTCAAGTGAATGTCTCCCATTGTTGTATTTAGAATCTGCATCAATACCAAGGAGATGAGAAAAGGCAGAGGAAGAAAAAGGATTAATGACAATGGACTCAAAATAGGCTCCTAAAAAAGCAAATTTTTTATGATGTAATGAAGCATGTAGTAAACACAATTGAAAGACATGGCAGCATGCAAGATACAGGTAATTGTTTACCTACAAATAATTTTAAACACATGCGAAAAGAAGAGTTCAGAAAAAAATTGACAATAGGATGGACGATAATGGAAGACCAGCGATAGCTCGGCTTGTTGGCATCATTTTTTCCAACAAATTATAGATTATACAATCACATGATTTAGTAATAAGAAGTACTTAAGTATTGCAAAAGAAATCTACTGACAGAAACTATAAATTAAAAATTGCAGGATGTTACTGGAAGAACAAGCAAACATGTTCGTGAATAAAGATAAGAGTTAAACACATACAAACAGAAATATGCATGTTTCTATTTGGAGTAAACCCTTATTAGGATAATTTAGGATAAATAAGAACTAACCACATTGTCTGGAAGGGATGTTGTTGACGAGTTTCCTAATTCTGACACAGCCAGGAGTTCATCTGCAGGAGGTTTTTCATTAAACACATCTCGCCCCTTGGTGGCATCTTCAGTCTCCTCTGGCTCTCTTCGACTGAGTTAGAAAATGTCTTATATGAGACACAAAATATCACACTAAATTGCTCCTCAAGCTCCAATACATGACTTTATGAGACTATAAGCAAGATTTACAAAGGATGAAACGTATTAAAATACACTGCATACCTAAACAAGTATAATCTGTGTTTTCTGAATGCACAACATAACAAAGTTGGATCTACCAAGGGATCCTTGTTTTCATTAACATTAACAGAAGCAGCAGGCATCTTTCTTACTCTTTTACCACTGCGGTCACCTTGATACAGGGCAATCCTCAAAAACCTGTCATTACTTTCCACCTTCCCAAGAATCCGTGCTACCGTATTGGTGTGCAAATTTACTACCTACAACATCAATATTTATCAAAAAAATGAATGCAATAAATAAATTTATTGTATCTAAAAGGCAGTTCTTCTCATCAACATAATACAAACAATGGATAATCATAAATCATGTAAACTTACGACATACTTTAATTCCAAGGAGGGTAGCATAGATAAGAAAGTTTGAGCTCTCATCAAAGACTGCATTTGGTTGAGGTGCAGTCTCAGTTTGCTCAATTTGCTTTTCAACAGCCATTCGTCTTCCAAAATCAATGGCCTCCAGACGATACATAGGAGCATCACTTCTTTGTAGATCTTGAGCCACCTATTGAAAGAGTAGCACTATCTTAGCAAAGTAATAAGAAACATTCGCAGTTAAACAGAGAAATTTTCTAAATCTCAACCTACCTCGAGTGATTCATCATAAACTCGCCTCAATTTACCCGTCCTATACCAAAACACACGTATTCTGCGATCAGGTGATGTAACTGAAAATTGTTTGCCATCAGGACTCACCTAGAGGAATCAGCAATAACGAGTGAGAATAACATGTGGGCAAGAAAAATAACTCAGTCTTCTACTATAGATTGATATACAGAAGTATGTGATTCCAACTCTACAAGCTATATTGATCTGATCAACGTTCCTTCAAAGAAGAGAGATTTCACAGTATAAGCAAATCCCATAAAATCATGCCAAAAATTCAATCAGAGTAAAGACAATGGGACTTGCTACTATACGGATAATGCATAACACAGCTATCAGAAGAAAGATGGTACCTCGATCGCAGAAGCAGTTGTTTTACACTTCACCATTTCAAAAAGATTTGTATCAGTTTTTAGCTTGAAATTGATCCTGCAAGAAGGGAATAAAATCCGTCAGTCACAATAATCAAAGCAAAGGAAGACATCTCCTCCGCAATCAGGACTATGTGAAAAATAACTTTTTTTAGTTAAATATTGTCTGTAGAAAGGTTGAACATACATGAAACTGAAGCAATCAAGTTAACCACATTAAACCTATCACTTGATTGCACAATAAAGAAGGTATTATGAGCTTTGATACAGATAATATGCCCAACAGATTTAAGAGGTATGTCAGATTCAGATACCTTCTATTAGCCATAGAAAAGAATCTTAATAACCTCAACACAATCATATTGTTACTCGTACACAGGAAAGAAAGGGGAAAAAATAACTACTGGGATTCATCAATACAGTTAGCATTACACACAAGCTATTACACAATTGTGTTTGTAGGCAACACTGCAAAAAAAACAAAAGCCAAAAACATACCCATTTTCTGAGAAATTAAGTGTCACAGGATCCCAGTACTCAATTATTCCTCTTGTATCTGCAGATATCATAGTATCATATACAGGGTTGTACTTCATTACTTTCACTGGTAAACTGTGTATCTGCCAAAAGAATTCAAATCAGCAACTAACAGTACTACAGAAATTAAAGAAAAACAAATGTAAAGAAAGGGAGTATTTCTTAATGTTTCTGCCCCCACCAACACCACCTCCCCCCACGGCGTAATCAGTATTCTCTCGTTGTTGGTTGCAAACAGAACTTCAGGTAATATATACCTTTTTCGAAATAATAGGTTCATTAGAACCAGATCGTACATCATATATATGCACAAAAGGAGAATCACGATCACTGATCGCCAGTTTTGCTTTAACATCTTCTTGTTTGTAAACCCACTCAGCAGCTCCCGGGATATATGGTAGGCGTATCATGACCATCATGTCATAGTTCACAACGTCATACACTTTCACAGAATGATCATTCGAAATTGTACAACAAAGCAAGCCATCACCACTAACCTACAAAAATGGATTCAAACCATGGTTGAAAATAATACAGAAGTTATAATTCACTTATAAGAATAATTGAAAGTGTCTTGGTAGGACCTTCTTCTACAAAAATTTATGCACCAAAACGAGGTAATAAAACAGCACAGTTACAAACTTTTGATAATCTACATGATGCTTACCACACACTTCAACTTTAGTGTAAACCTGTGTTTTAGACAATCAAACAAAAAGGTTCCAAACTTCCAATATCTACTTCCAAGTGAATAACTCACTCCCCATGATCCATGGGGCATACATGCATAATTTCTGTACAATAAATCCATAGATCTAGAGTGCACATCAACTGTACTACTAATTTTCGAATGTATGAAAAAAATTGAAAATAAACAAACTAAATACAATCAGATGAACCAAAATCAAGGTAACTCACAGCCAATCCTTCAATGGGCCCAAGATGAGCTCTAAAATGTTTTGCAAACTCAATTCCTGTTGGCTTCTTCTTCCAAAATTTCAGATGGCCTTGGGAAAATGATACATTGATTAGGGAGTCAGTAATTAAATACATTAAGCTTAAGGTTAATGAGATAGTTCTTAACCTATCTAGTTCACTCAATTTCTACACAAAATATCTACATACAACCATTGAATGCCAGATCAACCAAATTTTCATAGTGTATAGGGAAAATCCAATAAATTAGCAAATACATAGGGAAACCCCTCACATGCCAGATCAACAGGAAGTCAGGAGTTTCATGATGGGGTCATTTTTGAGAACACCTGCATTCATATACAACCAAGAGACAGAATTCTGGAATATATCATCAAAAGTTGACTCAGTATCTTCAGCAGCAGCACAACCTGATTTCATGTACGTACAGAAGTTTTTAGAAAGTTCAATGCTAATCAGCTGGTAAAATTTTGCTAGCAAACTATGCTCACACTTCAAAATCTTATTTAGCCCAACAATTCCATTAAGTGGGATCCTATAATTAAAGGCTTCAGTCATTGTAACTAAGAAGGTCAAATAAGTAAAATTTGAAACCAATACAGGCAGTAAATCCAACATTGTCTTTATATCTATGCATTCTAATTGATGATTTAATAGCATGTCGACATTGACTACTGGAACATTCCCTCTTTCATCTATTTCTTACATGCTTCCCCCTCCCACAACATCTTCTTTTCACAGCCCATTTAGAAACATTTGCTTTGGCTAGATCACAGCACTAAAATTTGTTCCAAGATCCGTCATAGATTCTAGAATGTAGACACCTAGAAGCACCAAAACTTTGGAAGAAATTTCTATTATGGAGTTCTGTTGAGGTCCATCATGGCCTATCCCCAGCCACACTATCCAACAAAAGCAACAGTATCAAAACCTATGATGAACAAAAGATTTTTAACTCCTAAGTCCTAAGGTCACCACAAATTCATCTTTTTGGGCACTTCTAACAATAAGCTCCTACAACCCCATCAAATTAATTTTGGACTACCTCGTTTTCTTTTAATCTTCAAAACCCCGTTTCTCCATTGTCCTTAATGATGTGTTTCTTCAAGTCAACAGGGTACATGCCCAAAAGTGTGACTAGTTCACCTTACCCCCCATGCATCTTCATTTCAGATTCTATTTTTAGAGACTTAAGATATTACCACACATACACCGCAGTTGGAACACGACATATCTCATCGAGTATTCATACTCATCTTCTTAAGAAGGTTATACCTATAGGCCCAATATCTTGAATACAATCAAGCTAGTTCAACAGTCATCTTGAAAGATTATCCTGTTAACCTTAGAGATATGCTATGGTTGAGAAAAATCCCAACACATTCTACTAACTTCCGGTGAGTCACATCATTTCCGATTTACCAAATAATCAAAACAAGGTTCTTAAAATCTATAAAGCACGAAAATTTCTAGGATTTAGAGTTTCAACGTTTCAAGAACTCAAACACTTAGAAAACTCTTTGAAAATGCTTTTGAAACTTATTTTGAAAATAACAAACATTTCCCGATAAAGGAAACTTCATGTGATGTTAAATGAAGCGTTTCGAAAAAGTTTCTGACTTAAATACAAGCAGTTCCTACCTAACGTTCTTGAGTATCGATTTATGATAATTCTATGACCCAGCTCACGTGACCAAGTTACATTTTTTTAAAATATCAAAAAAGAGTATTTCTTGATCTCCCAATACTGTGTTTATTAGCTTTCTAGCTTATTTCAACTGTCTAGGAGCCTTCCCTTGATTTGAGGATTTAACATGTAAAATTTTAGGCCAACATTTTTTTTGAGTCCACAAAAGCCCCTAGCCTTCATTTTCAGCTTTTGGAGGGATATTTGCTTGCTTCCGATAACCTTGGGATGGCCCATGATTGTTTTTAACCTCTAAAACTTGTTATGTTTCTCTTTATAGTATTCGCGAAAAAGGGCAGACTTATTTTTTTCGTTATCCCGGGACCTTATGACTTTTCAAACCATGACAAGTTGTCCGAGGGCTCTCTTTTAAACCTGGGACACCATGTAAAATTTTCGGCAAATTCTTTTCCGGGACCCTAAAACGTCCAAAATGTGTGAATTATGGTCTTCATTTTTAGCTTTCGCAGGGTTGTCCAGGCTCCGTCTTGTTTTCTCCCTATATTTCTCCCACGTGTTGTAGGTGATTCTAGGACAACTCACACTTGATTTAAGCCTCAAAAAATTTATTATCCTCTCTCTTTATACAATTTTTGAAAATGGGCACTCAAGTCTTTTCGTTCTTACGGGGCTTGTCTTTTGACCTTTCGAACCTCCAGGACATCATATAAACTTCTTGGCATTTTTTTTTTTCGGGAACCCGTAACCTCCAAAATATGTGAATTATAGCCTTCACATCAGGAATCGTATAAATAACAGTATCTAATGCTAGAATGCTAGATAGATTATAACAGCAGAAATTACACTATGGGGTAATTGTACTATGCCATAGCCTAAAAAGAGCATTTTCTATACATTATACTACGCAGAAATCGTGATGAATAAATAGATACTATCTTGAATTGTGCAATACTGCAATGTACGATACATTTTTTCTTAACCACGATCAGCTTTGTCATAAAGAAGAAAAACAAACCAAAACACGAATTCGCCAAAACGAGAAACGAAAACAAACCACACAATATCACAAACAAAAAACCAATCAAATTCACATCACTCACCATCATAGCTTCCAGTTATAAAGAAATCAGCTAACGAAACCGCGACATGAGTGATCACATCTCGATGCATATAACTCTTCTCATACCTGTTCAACACAAATCACTCACACTATAATTTACTCACTTAATCAATCACCAAATCTTCACAACTAAACAACAATTGAATATTACACACATCAAATTACACTTAAACAACACTTGAAAATTACTCTACAAAAGAAATAAATCACTCACATAATAATTCTTCACTTAATTAATCACCAAATCTTCACAATTAAACATCAAAACACAACAATCGAATTTCACAAATCAAATTACACTAAAACAAGACTTCAGAATTATTCTACAAAATAAATTAAACCCTAAATAAAAGCAAAAAAATGAATAAATTAAAATGAGAGTTTGAAAAAAAAAAGGAGTAATACATGTTAGCAGAAGGGAGAGAATCGAGGTAAGCTTGTTCGAACTGAAGAGGGCGTTTAGCGCGGCGTTGAGGAGGTGGTGTAGGTCCCACAATCTCTAGTGCTTCTTCTTCTTCAATTATACTTAGTTCATTATTAGGGTTTTTCAATTGAGTTTCTGCAACTTCGTCGATTTTTTTTCCGTTGCCATTTTCAATCTCATTTTCAGATTCTCCCATTATTTGGGGAATAAATTTAAGTTTCAGAGAAATTGAATTGGGAATTAGGGTTTTGGGGTGATTGATTTTTGTGGTGTTAAATTTGAATTGTTTGGGAGGAGTTGTAATGGAGGAATTTGGAGGTGCAGTTGAAGTGTTTAAAAATTAGAATTTCCAGTGAATGAAATGATGAAAGGATGTAATGTAAACAAAATTGGAAAACATAAAGAGTTTTGTTGTTGGGCTAATGGTCCAATTCCTCAATAAAGTTAGGGCTTTGATCGTGAAATTAATTGGGCTACAAGTGGAAGATTGAAGCCCAAATTAATTGATGAGATTGTATTCATGACATTATTTGGACTTTGATCTAGATGAGTAGTCTTGTACTCTTTGTATAAGTATGTTTGGATGAGTTAATGTTGGTATTTGGTCATGCACTTATAGAATGTAGATTAGTGAGAGTGAGGGGTAGCTCAACTGCTCAAATGGTAAAAGCTTCCCTCCCAGTTTCAGGAGATCATGGAATCGATTCTCATCCCCGCCCTTGTGGCTCTCTAGCACCAAAAAAAATAGAATGTAGATTAGTAGTCTTATGGAGTTACGAACTTGTCTTACCTTACTCCCTAGTCTATAGTCTCTACCTTCAAGTACGTGAGAATCTGAGATTAATAGAAGTGGGGTACCTCGACTCAAAGTCGTTATTTTATTACCAAAAATAAGTATGATGTGGGTGAGAATTGAGATGTAGCCGGTGATATAATTTTATTGAAATTTTTGCCAACTTTTGCATAGGACTATAGGAGTTTATGCGTTGCAAATTATTAAAAGCGAAAATTACGAGGAAAATAGCAAAAATTTTAGGGCAAGGCAATTGCATTCAATTATGTAATTTTTTTTTTTTTTGTTATAAATTATCATTTTAAGCCCTGTTTTCCTCGTCTTATTTTTACTTATTTTCAGCAAAAATAAGTTCAATTCAGCAAAAATAAGTTCAGTTCGGTAAAAATAAGTTTAGTTCAGCAAAAATCAGTTTCAATCCTTAATAAATTGTTAATGATTTCAGCAAAAATAAGTTCAAATCAACAAAAATAAGCTGACGAGAACAGGACCTTAGTATCATCTTCTAAGTGGTAAAGGATTGCATGCAATGAAATTTTGTCAAGAAGAAAATAAAGACACTTGGGGATGGATTGGACAAGCATTAATGTGTGTAGTTTAGTTTGAAACGGGTGATGATTGATGAAAGTAAAAGTTTGAGATGACGCAAATGTCAAAATTTTGATATGAGACATTGTTAACCATGTCATAAGTGTATTCATGTATTCATGTCATTCAATTGTATCAAAGTTTGGACTAATAATTTCAAAAGTTTAGAAAAACTAATGACAAATTAACACTTTTAGGAGAAATGTTAATTAGGTCTTTTAGCTTATTATTCCACATTGGTCTATTTAGATCTATGATCTATCTATGTATATTTATTCATTTCCATGATGATTATATCTCTTAATATGACTTATTGATGATTAAATAACTCCCCAAAGAATCCTCCAGGCAAGTTCTTAAAATCTTTGTAATCCTTGCCTCCTTGGCCTCGACCTCTTCATGACAATTTTCTATTATAGTGTTAATCATCATGTTAACTATTCATAAATTTAGTTGACTCATGATTATCCAATATTATTGTTCGTTAAAAAAATGTTATAAGTTGATGATCTATGCAAATCATGAATCAAAGTCAACAAATTTGTTAATATATGAACTGATCTTGGTACTTTGATATATATATATATATATATTAATATCAATTTTTGGTGTGGATATAGATAAAGAGCTACTAAGGCAATTGATGTGGATAAAATAAATTTTTAGTCATTTATATCACTTCAATCGATTGAACCGATGAACTCAATTTAGATCCATCATGGGTGAACTTGTTAAGTTTCCCCATAAAACTCAATCTAAAATAGACTCAGGGCCTGTTTACTTCAGCTTAAAATCCGTCCAGTTCAGCTCTTCTCTTATTTTGCTATTCATTAATATTTCATAAAAAACTTTCAGTTCAGTTCAGCTATTTTCAGCTGAAGAAAACAGGCCCTTAGAATAAAAGTAGGAATGGAGATATAGATATAAAAACATACATGTATACATGTATGCATGTCAATGTATGAGGATGCAATAGTGCACTTTGCTAAGAGATAAGGCAACAACAAGACAATAATATAAATCCAATCCAATTCTCATCATATAGTCACCAACTCATTCCCATGCACTTGCTTCATTACAAAAAGATAACTAATTATTACATATTAGAATATTAGTTAGAACATGTCAAATCTAGATTAACATGATGATACATCATATTAACATATTATTACAAGGATTAAATCACTATTAGCACCCACCTTAGCTAGATCTTAGTTCACACGTCCTTTCATGCAAATTACACAACAAAGCAAATCACATGGGCGGTCCATTTGGTATTGGAGCTAAAAACAATAACCTTATTGTTTATCCTTTTTAATTGGTACTTCTATTACCATAAGTCCATAAGTATAAACATAAGCATATGCATATATAACCTCAATATTTTTAATACTTTGTATAACTATTTTTCGAGACATATTTTTTACTCTTTTATAACTTTAGTCATAAAATTGAAAATCAGATAACAATAAACAACAGATCTATACAAATCAAAGAAGGTTATATAAACATATAATATTTTGGGCGTAAAACTCGCTAACAATAGTACAAATGCAGTGTATGAGTAATTGCAAAATCATCAAATAAAAATAATACTAGTAAAAGTAATAATCTTTATTAACTTATTTTAAGAAAAAAAAAATGTTGGATCATATATTGAAACCCAATAACTCAATAAGTGGGCATTGGACCTGGATTAGTCCAATTTGCCACGGTTCTAACCGACCTAAGTATAAAACTTGTTGCAATTTGTTTATACTCACCTTGTCGGGGATCCAATGTTTCCTCATTTCAAAACTATTGCTTTGACTTTGATGCTATTATTCACCTATATCATATGGGTTTTGTCACTAATAATTCTTCATTTTCATTTGTCATACTTAAATTTCTTATGCAATACTTAATCCAGGGCCTCCCTTGGAACTTTGGACGTATTTGTCTGTTGTTTTATGGTTCTTATTACTTATAGCTAGGTTTTTGTTGTTTTCTTTTCGGAACAAAGAGAAGTCGTTTGAGTAAAATAGGTGTAGATGGTTCTGAATAAGGGTAATAAGGTTTGAGAAAAATTGAGGTTAGCGTTTTGCTCTCTTTAATTTATACATGTTGTACAAAGATGAAGGGTTGAGATCAGATCAAATTGCATGCCCTATCACACGAATTAATCAAAACTACAATAAAACTTATTGTAGTCTAAAAAAAAGTTGAGACATGACAATCATAATAACCAAATAGCAAAGAAGCAGAACTTAACCGTTAACCATATTGTCCATGGTCAAAAATATTATGAGATCACATAAATAAGTATAGCCACAAAGCAATGAGAGATTTGAGATTTGAGAATAAAATTAGAATTAGTGAGTTTTTGAGCTATGGAATATTATTTGTGCATGTATCCACAATTTCAACCACTAGGCAAATAAATCATTAAATTATAACAAATGAAGTATGAAGCACCTTTCCAAATTGAATACGTAAAAATTCCAAGAAGCAAAACTATGCAATTATGCATGGCACATTATCACAAGTAGAGAGATGAAACTCATGCAAGTTAGCTGATTAGGTAAAGAGTAATCATCACCATCATCACCACATTTGATATAAAATTCATTTTCGTAGCTTGTTTGAAAAAATTTTTAGTGTGAAACATAAAAGATTGAAAGAAGATCTCTACATATGACTCCCCATATTAATTCATATCTAGCCGAATCCAAATTAATTTAAAACTAAGATTTCATTATTGCTATTGTTTGGATAATTTCCACCAAAAGCAGAAGAGTGAATCCATGCATATAGTACTAAATTTAATTATTGCATTATGGGCTAATCTAGAACAAGGGTCCCCCTTTGTACGTCGTACATCAACAACATCCGATTTTGTGGAAATTATAGTTATTTTATTTATATATTTTGGTTACATGCATTGTGAAAACAGACATTGACTCAAAGTCTCAAACTATAAACTGGATTTTTGCATGCACGTCTATATCCATGAAAATAATCCTTTGCCCTACTCTCAAATACATCAATACTTTTGTAGCATATTCATGATATCTATCAAATACAGGATATAGTTATTACTATGTGGTTTCAATTATAAGTAACCCTACTTTGCTTAATTATATTTTTGACCAAGCATAGAGACAACTAGTATATATGCTAAGCTAAGACATTGAGATAACGGACGTCAAGCCGATATTAAATACATATATATACTGAAAGATCATATCTTAAGTTTTGTAACTTAATATTTGTTTTTGTTTTAAGATTGCATTATTTGATATGGTGTTGTTACATAATTACAGAACTATCTAATTCAAGCAAAATTATTGATGATGAAGATGATGAGTGATGTTGTTGAACTTACAATAATGGGCAAGTTCCAAATAGAAACGTCAACATGAATATTGTGCTATATATTAAGTGTAATGGTGTCAAATTTATACGGGTTGAAAAGCGACTTGGCAAATCATAATCGTGTTCTAGAAAGTAAATGAGCCAAGCGACTTGATTAGTAAGTCTAACCTATTTTTAGTATCTTACTCTACTCAGTAAACTCAAAACCTAGCTAGTTTGTTCTATTAGACATTCTTAGCTTCCATTTGATTATTTTGTTGTTATACATACATACGTATTTGACAATTGAATCAAACAAAATCTAGTATGATTATGCCTTTTCCTATATATTGGTTACAATTTGAAATATTCTCTGTATTCTTCTTCCATATCGTAGACAAGCTAAGATCCAAACAAAAATAACAAAATAAAGCCGAGGGAGCGAGTAGTTTATTTTTTGAATCTTCTTTGACTGGTATACCCAATAGGTCAATACTAATCATGATCTATCCGTCACAATACTAAACATTATTGATTCTTCATATAATTATTGTCAATATTGTAATTAACTAATCATGCATGCTGAGAGTCTCAACATTCAATTCTAGCTCAAATACTCAATCATGTATTTCCAAAAAAACTATTACGTACATAAATAGATCTATAAGCTGCGTAGTGTACTTGTGTTTGATTTAAGCTGAGATCCTACCGTTCTATGAAGACGGGTAATTATGTAGTTTATGTAAGGGTATTTGTGTTTGATTCCCATAAATTATTCCCATAACATAAAAAATAACAAATTATGAGATGTTATAATAAAGAGAACATATGCTAATTATTATTGACCCGTGACATGTTTAAGACAAAATAAACTTGTTTCTCATTAAAAGCTCATGAAAAAAGAAGGTAAATTAGATTGTGTGAATGACAGATTGATCGACTAGAATTATATGTACAATACTCGTAACAGTGAAAATTTTACCGTTTCATTAAAAATATAATTACCAATATGATAACTAACTTATACACTAATAATATTCCACAGGTGTATCAGGACAACTTTCATCCGACGCAACTTCTCTACCACCACCATTGCTAACACTAAACGGAGGTGGTACATACGGTGGTTTCGTACACCTTAACAACGCCCAATTAACATTGCTAAAAAATGGGTGTTGTTTTATTGGTGTAGCACCCATTATTGAACCGAACCTACGGACTGGATCCTTAACTAAAAGATGTGAAATTAAATCCTTAGCCGAACTTGGAATTGAGGGCTCTTTAGGAAATTCCAACGCCCGAGCCACAATATTAGCTAAAGTCATCTCATTATCTGAACCTTTAAACGGGGTTGTTCCATAAAAAAGCTCAAATATAAATATGCCAAGTGTCCACCAATCAACCGCGCTCCCATGTCCTTCCCCGGACACAATCTCCGGGGCTAGGTACTCATGGGTCCCAACAAATGACATAGACCGAACATCAACAGGCTCAGCTACAAACTCAGGATCGAATCGACGACCAGTTTTTTTCTTTGTAGTTTTCCATTTTTTCTTTCGGTTTGGGTTGAAGCAGGATACAGCAGGGACAATGCAGTTGGATATCATACATGAAGGGTCAGATTTCGAACCTAGTATTTTCGGTTGTTGTTCATGCTGTTGAGAGTTTTGGTTGGAGGAGGTGATTATTTGAGGGGTAGGAGTAGAATGATCATCACACTTCAGAGAAAGATCAAAATCAGTGAGCATAATGTGGCCATCTGATCTAACTAGGACATTTTCAGGCTTTAGATCGCGGTATACAATCCCCATCATATGAATGTATTCCAAAGCTACTACGACTTCTGAAGCATAAAACCTGCACACAGCAGAAGAAAGTGTTCTTAGTGCAAAAGTCAAAATATTGCGAAACAATACTCATAGATTACATTATGAGAGTATAAAAACAAAGGAGTACTGTATAAAATTGGGATTGTTAGTTGGATGAAGGTTAGTGGGGCTAAGTTTGAGGTATGGAGCCAAGTGTTGTGGGGCAATAAAATTAAAGCCAAATAAATAGGGTTAAGTAGTTGACTCACATGGGGGGGGGGGGGGGGGGGGGG
>PYUH01000120.1:1563400-1584509 GCA_016808085.1 Suaeda aralocaspica | reverse complement strand
AGGGGGGTTAGCTTTAAGTTCAGTTCCATATGGTTAATTATGCTAACCATATGGTACATTATTGGAATTATGGGAAACATCAGCTACTCAATATAGGTAAAATGATTGTCCCCTAATATTAGCAAGCTCCCATCATAGGTAAGGGTCACACCATGCTCTAACTCTTATTCAAGGCAGATCAATGTTAGTAGAGTTTAATGAGCGACGTTTTCAGCTGAATTGACTAGAGTTGAATGTTTGTTTATGGGTCTTCGGTAATTCAACTTCAGGTCGCTTTCTGGCTGACTTATGAAGCTCTAATGTCCACAACTTATTAATAATTCAAATACAGAGCAACACAAAGTCACAAACTAATGTAGCATGTTTCTCAACTGATGACAAATTAACGTCTACTTTGCAGGATAAGTGCAAAAGTAGATTGTTTATTCATATAAATTTTGAAAACCGAGCATATGCTAAAATATAGGTCCTTAAAAGTTAAGAATATCGCCGATTTAAGCATTGAAAACAAAGTAATAGTCCTTAAAATAAGGAATAATTTAGGGAAACATAAACCAAAACAAGCAGTAGACGACGATCCATTTTTTAATTTAACAGCGTGTCAACTACTAATTGAAATTTGAAGCTAAAGCTAAGTGTAGCTTAATAACAATACAAAGGTAAGACATTCTTTCCTAATGTAATAAGCTAAGAAAAAAAAAAAAACAAAGTTTATTAGTAAAAGCAAGAAAACAAGCCAAAGAAATTATTCAAAAAATAAACACAAAAGATATCCACTTATCCCGGCAAAGTTCCGGGCAGATCATGGGGTGATTCCTAATAAACTAGGCCCAAATTGTCTCATACTTCATGATTTGACAAAGACAATACAAGTTTCCTAAATTGCTTGTTCCTCAATTTCTTTACTTGGTCCACACTGCACAACTTCACACACCACAAACAACAACAAACTATAATAGGACATTAGGGTCCCTTCCACATCATAGAGAGGTTTCATTAGAGGTCGCAAAAGTAACTCGTACCGGATTATTCGACCCGAAACATATTTTAACCCACTTTATGCCTAAAACAAACTTGCCTCAACTTGACTTGACAATCACCCAATTTAAATGACCTCACATTACTTGTCCCTCAATGTCTATATTTGGTCCACACTTCACAAGTTTACATACTATAAGTAATAAGATTTGGCTCTTTTGTGTCATAGAAAGTAGAGATGCCTATCCAAAGGTCGCAAAAATATCCGATTACCTAATTACCACGGCTTGAAACATCTTAGAACCTACTTGATATTTGAAATATGCTTGCTTTGTATTCACCTATGGTAGTGACTAGTGAGTAGTGACATATACCCGAGTTGAATGACCAAATTGACACCCTTGTGCCCACTACTAGTCACTATATCACTAAAATCGGCCAATCATGATTTTACATTTTGTATTATTATCAGTTCTACCCATTCAATTCGGTCCAAGAAAAATAGGTTTGCTAATATATTCATACTGAATGCAAAAAACCGTAGGTAATCTAAAGTTTGAAATGAACACCAAAAAATTCAGAATACTCTGTACTTTGAAGCACAAAAGACAATTTCCTTTCACTTCCACGAATTTTTAATACGATCACAAAAACTGAGCTGGCATATGCCAAAACTAGCCAGTGGAAACTCCAGATTGTACTGTACTACTAACCTTTTAAACCCCAACCAAAAATTAACTTTAAATTTCAAAAAAAAAAAAATAAACAAAAAAATAAAACCACAACTCCACATCAACTACGTGTCAATCATCAAGTGGACTAAAAAGACATTGACTGTTTAAAAAAGTCAAAATCAAAAACTACAACTATGGCATGTTCACGTAGACTCGAGTACGTAGGATAATTGCTCCCCAAAATTCACATGATTTCATCACTTAAATCTACTGAAGTACTGAAGTGTCTGATAAAATAAATTCACTAACATTATTGACAACGACTAGCAAATTTTGGGACCCTCTCCCTCTGACAGACACGTACATCCATCAGGTGGTGGGACCCACCCTCAAACTCCTCCCCCCTTTCTCATTAATTAACTAATTAATCCTCATCAATTTGGTCCTTAAGCTTGATACTCCATAATATCGAAATAAACCATGGCAATTTTATTTCACAAAAAAAGTAAAGTATCTTCTTTGAAATGAAATGAATATCAATTTAAACACACAAGAATCATAAACAGAAACGCTATTCACCATCCTAAAATACTTACTGTCTTATCAATTATGAAATACTACTTTCATTTTTTATTAGTTGCTACATTTAACACCAAAGTGAATTAAAGTTATAATAATATAAATAGTGTTAAAAATTCTAATATAGCAACTAAAAAAAGTAAAATAGTAAGTGAAGTTTAGTTTCAGACGAGATTTTGTCCAAATTTGTGAGTGCTAAAGCTAACGTAATTATGCAAATGCAAAACTTAGAAGACATTGCACGTGGAACGGATCTTTAACTAGTTCAACAAAAGTGGATCAATCAAAATGCAAAGTAACATCCATATAATTCCATATACTATATGGTACGGACCACTACTTATATGAGAGTAATAATAGTTTTCCCAATCATTTTCCCCGCCAAAAGAAAATAGGAGCATGTAATTTAAAAGGTTTTTTTTCTATTTTAAATAATTATTTTATTGAGTAAAAAATAGTAGGTTGAAAATCCTAAATAATCTTTCTAATATCATTATAAACTCTTCCACACCTTTCATACAGTATAAATTCGAAAATGATCTTTCTAATAATCTTTGTAATTCAATTCACATTACAAAACTATGTATTAATATTAAACCATTACAGAGTACTCCGTATTATTGATTTTAAGAAAAAAGAATATATATAGACAACAATCATTTTCCGTTTAGGTATAAAATCATAAATTCAACAATTGACCGTGCACAAATGTAACATCGGAATGTTGATTGTACTCCAAATCCATTTAGGACCTTTAATTTCGTCCTGTATTTAATTTCCTAATTAGCTTAACTAACAGACTTTTAATTTCCTCTTATTGCTAATCAACTTTCCTTCATTCCTTAAAACACACTCTAAAAAAGTGGTTTTACAATAATCATGTCATAATACAAGGCAGAAACAATGCCCCCAAAAAAGCCCGATTATTATGACAAAACTTTAGTAACAAGAGGCTAATTATCGCTTTTGTTACCTTCTTAAAACAGTTAAGAATAACTAATATAACCATGTACAAGTTTTAGATTAGATGGTAATGATTATAAATCCTCAATTAAAAAGGCTAATTACCTTAAAACCTGGATGTTGACTGTTATTATTTTTATCAAATTAGTCTATTGTCCAACAATATGCTTTTATTTCATGAATGAGGCCTTTTTATTTCAGCTTAAAATCAGTTCAGTTCAGCTCTTCTTTTATTTTGCTACTCATTAATTCTTCATAGAAAAAAAATTATCAGTTCAATTCGATTCAGCTCCAATCAGTTCAATTTAATTCAGTTCATCTATGTTCAGTTGAAGTAAACAGACACTTAGTCAGTAAGGATCAAATAAGCTCATTTTTCCAGCACATAGTTTACAATGTTCAATTGTTACATAATTGCATCATTTGTATTGAAAAACTGAGAACCACAATTTTGGGACTTCTGTCTACAGGAAACCCCACCAAAAGATCGCCTGACTTTTTCACTTTTGAATTCTTAATAATTACATTTGTATAAAATAGTTTTTACTTCTTATCCTAACAAGTGAAGTGAAATCGCTGTTACAAATTGGCTTCTTCTAACTACATAGAACTGTATTGAGTTAAAAAAAATTCTGTCAATGTTGCTTAAGAGCGCCCCCTAAGAGCTAAAACCCTAACGTTAGATCCGTTACTCGAATTGAACTAAGCAACAATTCGGAAATTATATCCGCACTCCTCAATTTACTTGAGGCATCTCACTAGAATCAATGAGAATGCACGTATGTTACTTTCATTTTGTTGGTTACATTTGTAAAATTATACCGAGTAAAAGTTAACCAAACTCGATAACCAATAAAATGAAACGAACCAAACGTTATAAACACGTAGAGAACCATTTATAAATTTTATAACGGCCCAAATTAAGGTAACCTCGAAATTCTTAATTAGTTAAATTCATACCATTAGGCGCAATTTAATGTAACACCATATCATCCATAATTGACGGTAATTAATTTAAAAAAAAAAAAAAAAAAAACAAAGAGTAAAAACTCAAACTAACTACTAGTTCCAACGCAGCAGCAACACACGAGGAGTAATAATGACGAGAACGTGGGGTGAGAGCCAAATAAGGTGGGGGTTAAATCACATAATTAATTACTCACTTAAAATAAATTAAACTCAAATCAAATCCCTAATTAATCAAATTATAAAGTAAAAAACAAAAAGAAAATACCTGACGGCAGAGTCTTCGAAACGTTTAAAAGGCTGACGTTGACGGAGAACATGAAGATCACCGCCGTTACAAAACTCCGTCAATAAACAAGACCATTTAGGGGAGTCAACAGAAGCGTAAAGAGTAGGCAAGAAAGGATGATCAAGCATTTGTAGAATTTCCCTTTCTGCCCTCGCACGACCATGTTTATTACGAGCAGCAAGTTCACGGTTATCCATTACTTTAGCAGCGAAGTAAATATCGGGTGAGAATTTAAGGCTAGCGAGGTAAACTGACCCGATATCACCCGACCCGAGTCGGGTTAAAAAACGGAGGTCCGACATTGAAATGACGGATGTGGATGATTTGATTGCGGACCAATGAGGGTCGGTTGTGGTGGTGGAGGAGGGTTTGGGTTGGTGGTGGGTGGAGGAGGCGGTTGTCCAAGTGGTGGTGGTTTCGGAGGAGGAGGAGGTGCTGCGTGGTGCGGTGGTGGTGGTGGTGGAGTTGAAGCTCATGCTTTGGAGGTCGTCGGTGAGATCGTCAAGTGGTGGTGGTGGTGGTGGTGGTTGTGGAGGGTGTTGTTGAGATTGTGAGGGATTTTCAGGGGTATTTTTGTCATTTTGGTCTTCGGGTTGATTCTCCATTGATGTGTGTGAGAAATGAAGGAGCGGGCGTGGTGGCTGGGGGGGGTGTGGGGGAGTTGGTGACGGGCCCTCCGGGTCGGGAGTGAGAGGGGCCGATGGACGCCAGGTGGAGACGGCGGCGCGCTCAGTACGGGGTCAGCGCCTGGTGTGGGAGGGTCGCGGGGCAATGTTTTCCTGCCCCTGGAGGGCCGGAGGGCGTTTGTGGAGGGGCGGTGAGAGCCCGGGCGGGGTGCGGGGGTGGGGGAGCCCAGGATAGAGGGCGGGAGCGGGGGGCTTTCCCGAGCCTGCCGTTGCCATGGCCCTCTGGTGGGCGTCGGGGGGAGGAGGGGGCCTTCGGCGTGTCCCTCTGCCGAGCGGGCGTTCTGGAGTGGGGGGGACGGAGGGCGGTGAGAGGCGTAAGATCGGGATGTGCTGGTCGCGCGAACCGTGGTCGCCGCCGGGGGCGCGGGACGGTTTCGCGCGGCCTCTTCCCCCGAAGAGGGAGAACGGGGGGCGTGGGTGGCTCGGCCCGGTCAAGGGCCCCGCGGGACGGGGTAGCGGCGTGGTCGCGAGTGGCGTGCCTCCGGGGGGGGGGGGGGGGGAGAGACTCTCCGGGGGGGTCGGGGCGCGGCGCCGATCGCCCCGGCACGGGGGGCGGGCAGAGCTTGCTGATCGCCCCGAGGGAGGTGTGGGGGGGAGGGGCGCGGGCGAGGCACAGCCGGCCTCGTTCTCGGCTTGCCTCGGGACCTGGGCCGCTCGGTGGGTCTAGCGGCGTGCTAGGGGGGGGCGGGAGGTAGCGGGGTCCTTCCCCCCGGAGCCGGGGGGTCCTTCGGTTGGCTCGGGTGTGGGGGCGGTTCCCGGGGGGGCACCGCCTGGGGTAACTGGGTGGGGGGGGGCGCGCAGCGGGGGCCCGGGGGGGGTGTGCAGGGGCCGGCCATGAGGGGTCGGGGGCGGGCGGACGGGAGGGGCTGGGGGTGGGAGGGGGGGAGGGGGGCGAGGGGGGGGGGGGGTGCGGGGAGAGGTGGGGAGGGGAGAGAGAGAAGGGGGAGAGTGTGAAGAGTGAGGGAAAGGGGGGAGTGGTGGGATTTTTGAAGGGATGGGATTGGGCCGAGTATTGGGCTTTCGAATGGGCCCGGTTTGGTGGGGTCGGGTTATTACGGTAGAATGGAAATGAAAAGCTTATTTGAGGTTCGGTGGTCGTGGGGGTTGTGGTTTTTTTTAACAAGTAAATAAATCAAGCTTTATTGAGAAATGATTGGGGGTTGATTTTTTTATCCTTTTTTACGAAATCTTATAAGAGTGTAATGCATTATTATTACATCTAATATGATAATATCTTGTTGTGTGTATCAACTTTTTTTCACTAATTATCATCTTATTTTACTAGATAAGAGTATCAATAAAGATTTTTTTTGATAAATGTCTTAATAAATAGTTGTATATTGATTATTTTTATGTCATTAACTATATAGATTCCGTTGTGTTGAGAATTGAGAGTAAAATACTCAAATATATGGTAGTATCTTATCAAAATATAAATAACTCAAATTTTTTTACCTATAATGCATGCTAAGTGAAACATTCAATATGAAAGAGCATGAAATTTAATATAGGAACAATGTAGCTTATAAAACTACGTATATCTATCTTGAGTTTTAAAATATGGTGTAATCCAAACGCCACTGCACTAGGAGATAGCTTCGATTCTTATGATTCACGATGAAATAAACAATGTGCATGATCCTTAATCAAAATATCTATCTCATCATAATGGCTTGGCCGCTTGAGTTAATGTGAATGTTACAGTTTAGAGGCTTCTTATTACATTTTTTGTAAAATTAAACATTTTTCTAAACAATGTGGGGAAATAAATTCTTTACTTTACGATTCAATTCACCATATGTACGCATTATAATTGTTTAAATAAAATTAATATGTAATTTATATGAGATATGAGATGAATATTCATAATGTAGTCCGTGGATTTCATTGAATACTCAAATAATCAAATTGTTTTAGTCATGGACAAATTTTTAGACTTTAAGAAGTATAAAAAATTTGAGTAAAAATAACTTTAGTAAAATCAAGGTAGAATTCAATTAAATAGTACGGAACTTAGGGATAATTATTTCTTACAAAATACGAGTACATTTTTTATTAAACCTTTTGATGCATTTAGAATAATTACTATTAAAAACGAGATACATATTTGATATTTTATGTTAATCATATAATTTATACTCTATATTAATTTGTGTTTAATTGATTCCTTAAAGTTCATTAAAATTAAGTATTAGAGTTATGAAATGAAAAATATTGTTACGTTACATTTGTTTTGTTGAGTAAAAGAAAATAAATAATAATTTATATCTTAATATATATATTAAAAATTATTAATTATACTCATAATATAATTTATAGTTATTTTAAAAAAATACATTTAATCTACAAATTTAATTTTCTATTATTATAAAAAAAATCTTAATTATTGATTATTAACATTTAGGTTTATAAAGTGTGCATTGCATAGTTTCTTCATTAACATTTTTTTCCAATTAAATTAGTTTTATGAATGTTAATATCATTATAAATAATTGTATTCTTGCAGGAATATAAGATTTACATTTTTGAAAAGAAGTGAGAAAATAATAATTTTAGGTTACAATTTATTATGTGCGCACAATAATATAGATTGTAGTAAATAAGTAATAACATGTAGATAGGTAATTAATATGACATAAATATTTCAAATGTAGTACGAGCATATTGTTGTCCACTTAAATTAGACAATTTCCTTAATACAATTAATTTATATGGTAAGGTACGTATAATAAAAGACAAAAAAATTGCTCATATAATTTTAGTCAGTCAAATATTAGCTTCAAATCAAATTAACAATTTATTTTATTTAGACTCAATCATGAACAAATTTTGATTTCATAGGAAAAAAAAAAGTAAAAAAAAATAGCTGAAAGAATTGAATTTTAACAAGTACTCCATATGATTCTAATAAATATGAAATACATAGTATGATATTTAATTTAACAAAGATAATAAGAATACCAGACAAATATAAATTCAGCAAAGTTAAAATTGTCTTAATTATTCCGTAATTAGTAACGATGTCGGAAATTCCTTTAAACGAGGTGACATTCATATGGTGAAATACATTCGTGAGTGAATTCTTGAAGACGTAGGTTGGGTTACTACAAAAACAAGTTGCATATTATCCACTTGATAATTTCAAATTTAACAAGTAACGTTAATTGAAAACTAGATCCATCCCAATATAGAGGAACTTGGCTGCTGGCAGGTTGTCGTTGACAATAAGTCAACCACTTTATTTAATCATATAACCAACCAAAATTATATCAACCATCCAAACTACACTGTAGAGTTGTATACGTACAAAATACAATCTTAAAAGAAGTTGCCAACTACTTAAGACCATTGCACTGTTTCCCTTTAACACTACATTTAATTTAATTTTCGCACCTCTTTCATCTTTTGGTCTCCATGTTCCCCTTTATGTATCTTTATTGAATTTTGTATACCATTTTTAATACACATTTTACTACATACGCTTTCCATACAATGATTACAATATAAACTATATCAAGGCTGTGTGCCTGTGTGTTGAATTTGCCCTTCCTGTTATTTATGTAGTGTTGCACATTATTAATGGGTTTGTATACTTTGTAGTCTTGTACATGTCTAAGACGATAATCAAGTGGGAGCTTAACAACGTTTAGCATGAAGTCCGAGAATTTTTGCTGGCCGGTTAGAGATGTCGTTAATTCGGACCGACTTAAATCAAGATTATTCCTTTCCGTTTACCCTGATTTTCATCTTTCGCAAAACAAACGCCCTTAAATATTTGTATAATGCCTCAACATCTTTGTTAGCAACTCATGCAATTTAAGTGAGCAAAGATGTTGAGTGGTAGATTAAAAGTAAACATTAATGCAATTTATATCATTTGTGTTTTTGAGCCTTAAAAGCATCAATAACAAACAACTACTTCGTCTACTTGTACTTTGTTACTTTGGGCATTGTTTAATTCCAAAGAACTCTTTGAAGCACAAATTGTACAGAGCATAAAACTTAGCCTAAAAAAGTCTAATTTGGGAGGTACAACATTTTGGATCAAGTGATGCCTATATTCTACAATTGAATCACTTGCGTCAAATTTTGCATACGTTGACAGTACTTTATATGCCAATATATAGTACATGTTCTTTTATGATTTTAAAGTAAGAATATGCCTCTACACACATGATTTTTTAAACCTGTAAGGTCGTGTTCTTTTAAACCTAATACATAATAAAATCAGCACGACCTAAGTGACTAACTGCCAACATGAATGAAGAGATAAAAAAGAAGAAACTATGAGGAACGTTTATCAAGCATAAACGGAAGATGGGTTAGAGCCTAATGGGTTGGTTTTAATAGTTCTTATAAGCTAACAAATTGATTTGGGCTAAAAAGCTAATCCTATGGGTAAGGCCCACATCTTCAGAATCCTGGGCAAGGCCTAGTGTTTATTTACCGTTTAAATTTTAAGGGAGCAATGCCAGCAAACTGATTTGTTTATAATGCGGCATATTTGCTATTAAGAGATTTTAGTTCTTTAGATTCAAATTTTCAATGTATACATAATCTACTGCACAAGGTTTCAACATACATAGGGAACCCAAATTCATATATGATAATATCTAATTTTTATTAATATAAGGGTCTAACTTGGTTTTCTTAGAACAGGGCCTCCGATTATTTTGCCACAGCCCTAATAATCCATCCGAAGGCTAATGACGTTATAAAAACATATTAATAAAAACTACGAAGTAACACTTATAATTGCTTTGGATGTGAATACGACTTGTGTATACTATGAAGAAAAAAAATATTATTACGAAATAAACTTAATGTCTCTAATCATAATAATTGCAAAACCGAAAAATAAAGTATAAAAAATTAAAAGCAAAACATAATAAACCAGAAATACCCAAACACATCTATCACGTACTCACACAAGACACAACTTTTATTGTTTGTGCACAATGCCATTAACAATACAGATGATCATTCAAAAGCCCACGCATTCTCTCTACGAATCTCTGCTTCTTCTTCAGGAGTGAAATCATTCTTGATATTGAACGTCTCTCGAATCTGCTCGGGAGTCTTTCCCTTAATCATGTCCGCAACAGTTTGACAAGTCAAGTCAAACAAGCTCTTAATATCAAGATAGTTAGCCGCAAGAATGAGGTCGAAAAGCATGTTTTGATCAACTTTAACAAACTCAGCGTCCCAAGTCTCAGGAACTTGACGATCATCAACATGTTTGTTACAATACTCTAGCACCTTAGCTAAGGTTTTGCTGTTGACGTTCAGCAACGGAATAACGCTGTCCGCACAATCGTCTTCAACCATGTATTTTATAGTCTGTGATTGTAAGGCAACTGATTCTTCTACCTCATATATTTCTCCGTCGGAACTCCTGAGTGTAATCTTCTTGCTTGAGGATGCCATTGATGATATTCTAGCTTTTTGGTTGTGATTGAAACTCTAGAGTGAAAAGAGAAGTAGCGATGAACCATAAAACTTATGGTTTTGGAGAATTGTTCTTAGGCTATATATATTAGAAAAACTCAACTAATTGTAGGATAATATATGTTTTACTTTCCTATTTCCAATCAGTATTCAAAATATATATCTCATAAACGAAATCTTTTGAAATATTATACTTACCATTTTAATAGATGTGGATAATGTATGTTACTTAGTTTAGAAGATCGTCATCTACTCAATAAGTCTTGCCGTAAATTTTGTTTTAACTATTGTTTACTCCGTATTATTCATTTAACTACAAGTTTAAATAATAGTTATCTAATTACTTATTTGAGAGTAAGGGGTAGCTCAAGTGGTAAAAACTTCTCTTCCGGTTCCAGGAGATCCTGGGATCGATTCTCATCCCCGCCCTAGTGGCTCCCTAGCACAAAAAAAAAATAAAAATCTAATTAATTATCTAATGGCTGACTAGAAATATTTATTACTTAGGTCTATTCCCCTCGTCTTATTTTAATTATTTTCAGCAAAAATGAGTTATCTTGTTCTTCTCGTCTTATTTTTAACAAAAATAAATGAGTTATCTTGTTCTTCTCGTCTTATTTTTAACAAAAATAAGTTGACGAGAACAAGACCTTAAAGCATGTTTAGCCCCAAGTCTTAAGAGTTGAGGTGACATCATCAAATTGGGTTTTAAGACTTTTGCTTAAGACTTGTCCCATTTTTCTTTAAAGATCTCAACCAAGTCTCAATTCTAAGACTCAAGACAAAATATTACTTGTTTTTCAATATTAACAACTAACCAATCAAATTTATAAACTGTGCATGGCACAAAAACTATACTAGTGGCTAACTAAATAATAGTTAACTTCTGTGATGTAGATTGTTTGTTGTAAAAGTAATACGAGGTAAGTTATACTTCATTGACTTCTTAATAAACAACAAGACAATGTAATTGTAGGAATATTCAGACTATGTAGTATGGGTACTTCTAATGGGTACCCGTTCCCAAACCCGATTCATTCCCGTGGGGACGAATCCGATTCTTCATGTTATAATTTACCGTATTCATTAACAATATTTTTCAGAGTAGCCGTTTTCCGTCCCCATATCCGTATTTGTTTTCAACCCTGCTCTCAACTCCGTGCAACCTAAATTCAGTACCCAAGTTAATGAAAATGCAACCCTGTACGGTACTTGGGCTTGTGATCTTGTGGGCTGATGCAAATGACTCTGAGAAACTAAATGGGCTGTCAATATTTAACTAATTTAAGTTCACATGGGTAAAGGCCCATGTTTCGAGAACACAGATAGCCACATGCCCACATACACATTAGTTAGGATGGACAGTTCATGTAACAATTAACCACATACACATTAACCAGAATGTGGTTCCAGTAGGAGATTTTCTTTACGTAGTATTTTTTATTGTTGGCGTTTATTATTAGGTAAACTCGAATTCAAATTATTTTAGCTACACTCAAATAAACATATTCAATTGTAATGAAAAAAAGCTCTTACTGTGTTAGTAACTATGCAAACATCTTATGCTCTTTGATTTTGTGATAAGGATGCATTATCAATACAGATAATTGATTAAAAAAAAAAATGAAACAAAACCAATAAATAAAAAAAAAAAGTTCTACTCACAAGGATATGTTCCTTTCACCTCAAACAGAAACAAGTGTCATATGAACAAAATTAGATGTCCATGAATAAGACAATCTCGAGAACGTTAAATAGAATGAGCCGAGCCGAGGTCGGGCAAAGTTTTGTTCATAAAAACCCACACTTTTAAATTGGACTTAGTGGGCTTCCGATTGAACCTACTTTGAAATAGAGTTAAGTTTGATTGTAGGCCGATTCGAAAATATATAATGTTCAAAACCCTATACTAAATGAAAAACATCCTAAAACCGAAAACATGGACAAGTTGCATATGAACTAGGTTGCACACTTTCGATGAGTTAAAATCGGGGTTAAAAACAAATACGAATACAACTGAAGACAACAAATTAATAAATTAATACTAATGACTACATCCAATTACAACACAAAATATCAAAATCATCCTTAATATTAGACTGAATTGGATACAAGAACAACTACTCGTACGAGTTGTCCATGCTACACAATATAGGAACATTGTTTTTTTGGAGTGAACATAACATATGAACTTATCTATGCACCAATTTCATTTTTCATATGCTTTTACATTTATTTTTATTTAAAGTTAGGCGGCATATCTCGAAATGTAAGAGATCCAACGTGATCATCATACAAACAATACAATTTTCCCCAAATGGGTCCCACAAATTTTATTTGAAATGTAAAACAAATACACTTGGATTTTCCTCAAAAAAAATAAAATAAATAAATAAATAAATAAATAAAAAAAAAATCAAATGTGATACTGAGAAAGAGGCGCTCTCACTCTCACAGGTATCTTGGGGTATTGTGTTTTGTCTCCCAACACTTTGGTGGTTGTTTGCTTTACTCTTTTTTCTCCTACATCTTTTGTTAATTGTAGCCATTTTCAACCTTCATTTAAAGCTTTAAACTTTCAACTTATTTCTCGTGATTTTATTTCCCCTTTTCATTTTCCCCTCTTCAACCAAACACCCCTTTACTTCTCTCTACCTCTTCAAAAACCCTAATTTATCTCCTCCTTCAACACCCACAAAAAAAAGAATAAAAATTTAATCTTTTTTGGTTTTTTGTTATCTGGAGGTGTTTTTTCGAAGGAATTTGATGTTGGGTATGTTTATTTTTCCCAATTTTTTAATTATGTTTTATTAATTTTGGTTCTATTTTTTTTGGTTTTTTAATGTTGACTTAAGATTCATTTTGTTGTTTTAGTGGGGGATTTTGTGGTGTGATTTTGACATATATTACTTTATTATATTGGATTTTCTGTTTGTAGTTTTATAATTTAATAATCTTATGTCGTATTCTTTTGAGAAATTGTGTAATTTATTTGAATGTTGAATAGTTTGTTACTTTGCTTAAGAATGACTCCTTTTTTTATTAACTTTAATTTTGTGAATATGTTATGAACCTATGATGCTTAAGAGTTAATCCATGTCTTATATTTTTATTCATTTAAAATTATTTTTTTTTGGAAGAAAAAGAGGATTGGAATTTGTAAATTGCTTAGCAATTATTGTAGTTAGGAGAATATTTGCTTTAGTTGAGTGACTCACTATAGTATAAGTATAACCTTGATATTGAATATGTTAATGGGATTATTTTCTGAAGTTTTTGTGCAACTAAGGAGGTTGATGCTCTACTAATTTAGCTGTGTGTTTATATGATTTGGTGTATCCTTAACTAGCACTCGAAAAGCGCGAATATCTGTCTTAGGTTGTATTATGATGGAACTTGTTTTGGTGAATGGTGACATATTTGTGTTTTTGTTCTGTTTCTGATTTACCTCAATCTGTTCTGTGGAATGGATTCAATGGAATGAGCAGCTTAGGTTGATCATACTTTTTGGCTGCTCTGTGTTTAATTTCCTGATTGCCCTGAGAAAGTTGAATCATGTCGGAATCGAATGGAGGCCCATATTTTCTAGTAGAAAATTATGTGTAAGGGGTGCTTGAAAATGTGAATTATGTGCAAGGGATGCTTGAAAATGTTTATTATGCGATTTGCTTCTTGTTACAATGCCTCTTGTTTTACATGATGAAATGGTAAACAAAGTCTGTTTGTCTGAGGATTATTGGTTTGGATGTTTTGTTATTGTTGAATATGGATTTGGATGAATGAGAACGATGTATGCGAATGGAATCAAGCTGTGTGAGTCTGAAATTTTCTAATTCTTGCAGGTCGGATACATATTGGTAATCAGGTGGATGCCTTTTCGTGGGCCTTGTTGATGAGTTAATGTAGATGTTAATGGGATTGCTTTTTGGAAAGGAAAACTGATTTATGATATGATGAATGATCCTTTTGGATTTCATTTGGCTTTCACACTCAATCATCTGAAAAGAATTTCATCTGAGATAGGGTAGTTTTGAGCAGGTTGGCTATAGTTTCATTCTTTTGTGTGGACTCCGATGATTCTGTCAAATGCTGATACTGTGGCTGGCAGTTGTGAAATTGTGGAGGTGAACGAAGATTGTAATATGAACGAGAAAGTGAGAAAGCACAATATGTCTCGGCAAGGAAGAGTTTATTCTGTTGAAGATGACATCAACCAGCTATTTGACTCTGTGAATATTAAGACTTCAATGAAAGGAAAAGCTGTGCAACGGAATCCTATGAAAAAACCCATTAGAGTTGACCCTCCACAGGATTTGGAAACTGGAATTTCAGAAACTGTAAATCTGAAGCAGGCACTTAGGGGTTTATGCATTTCACAAGCATCAGAGATGGCTGCCTTGAAAAAGAGGACGCTGAAGCCGAGAGGTTCATCTGGGATGTCGGATGCGGGAACAAGTAACCAGTTTCACAAAGCAATCGTAGTTCATGCGAAGGAATCTGATCCGCCCACTAATGGAAGTCAAAAAAATATTTTAGAAATTGCTTTTCCTGGTAAAATTGTTGCCAATCTCTCTGAGACAACACCCGAACATGTTGAAATGTCTGCTCCAACTTCATTAAACCTGACCTACAAACCTTCTACTCCATTAGCTCAAGCAGACATTTCAAAGAATAAGATTGTCAGAGTACCATCACAGGATAAGATTGTGCCTTTGGCTTCAGAATCCACAAGTGAAAATTCTAGTATGGAGCAGGTTCAAAAAAGTAAGTTGAAATTGAAAGATTCTTTACGGTGTACTATTAAGAATGTTTTAGAGGTAGATGACTCGAGTTTTGCCAACACAGATAAGGATCAGAGTCAGACAAATGTGTTGAATTTAGAGTCATGCCAAGCGAGTGGTGGTATTGAAGAGAAAGTGAAGAATAAAAGCAGCAGCCCACGCCTAATGAAACCGATCTTTTGGAACAAGAATTTAGTTAAGAGGAAAATAAAGGCTGAGTCTGAGTATGCCTCTTGTAAGACTCATGCAGCTAAAGAAGTTGTTGAAAAGGATCTATCTCATAGTGCTATGACTAATGAGCTTGTCGGCAAGGTAAACACTTGTACTATAAATAATGAAGGGGGAGCAAATGAAAAATCAACTGCAGTGTCCAATAGTGAAACTGCAAGCCAACTCAGTTCTAGTGGTCTAGATGCAAGGGTGAATCAACTACTTACTGCGAGAGTCAATGATACCTCAAGTAGTGAAATTGGTAAAGCTGATAGTAGTTCAAAATCTAGGGCGAAAGGGGAGTTATCTCACAGCTCGAAAAGTAGCATTGGTGAGTTTAGCAGCAGCACAAGTGACGAGAGCAGTTCAAGTGGGTCCAGCCGTTGTTGTAACAGGCCCCATATGTCAAAAGACACAAGATGGGAAGCTATTCACTGTGTTCAGAAACAACATGGGTTCTTGAGTTTGAGACATTTTAAGCTGCTGAGGAGGCTTGGTTCTGGGGATATTGGAACTGTCTATCTTGCCGAGCTAGTGGGGACCAATCACTTTTTTGCTCTGAAAGTTATGGATAATGAATTTTTGACTCGAAGGAAAAAATTGGAACGAGCTCAAACAGAAAGAGAGATCCTGCAAATGTTGGATCACCCTTTTCTTCCTACACTATATTCCCATTTTGTTACGGATAAACTCTCATGCTTGGTTATGGAGTATTGTCCTGGTGGGGATTTACATGCTATCCGGCAGAAACAACAAAATAGGTGTTTCTCAGAACATGCTGCTAGGTATGTTTTCTTATTTTAGTTATTTGTTCAATTTGGCTTTGTTTTGCTGTAAACTTTGTCAAGTTTGAATTTCTTCAGCAGAGATGATTTGTCATACTTTTAGCTAATTATTTGCTCACGTACTAAATCTTATGATGACTTCCTGGAATTTTTCTTAGTTTTGGATCCCTGGTTAATCTTCTGATTGAAGACATCGTTTGGGGGCTTTTTGTCATCTTAATTGCCCCCCCTTTTTTTTATTGATGTTATAATTGACTCTTATCTCATGACTCATGTTGTCAATTATGAACAGGTTTTATTGTGCGGAAGTTCTCCTGGCGTTGGAGTACCTTCACATGCTGGGAATTGTGTATCGGGACTTGAAGCCTGAAAACATCTTGGTGCGAGAAGATGGGCACATCATGCTGTCTGACTTTGATTTGTCTCTTCGGTCTGTTGTTAATCCAACTCTCTTCAGATCATCTTCACCCATTATGGAGCCTGCAAAGATATCTACCAGTTTATGTTCTGAATCTAGCTGCATCGATCCCTTTTGCGTCCAATCATCATGGCAGATCTCATGCTTTACTCCAAGGCTTTTAACTGCCCCGTCTAAAACTCGAAAACAGAAAAATGAACAAGCTGTTCAGGTCACTCCATTGCCACAGCTCGTAGCAGAACCAACTGAAGCTCGCTCTCATTCCTTTGTTGGGACCCACGAATACTTGGCTCCCGAGATTGTCAAAGGAGAGGGGCATGGGAGTGCTGTGGATTGGTGGACATTTGGGATATTTCTATATGAGGTTTTATATGGTAAGACGCCGTTCAAAGGATCTAGCAATGAAGAGACGTTAGCCAATGTAGTATCGCTTCCTCTCAGATTTCCAGAAACCCCTTTGGTTAGCTTCCATGCTAAGGATCTTGTTAGGGGGTTGTTAGATAAACAGCCACAGAATCGACTTGGATTCGTGAGAGGTGCTGCTGAGGTAAAGCAGCACCCCTTTTTCGAGGGCTTAAACTGGGCATTGATACGATGTGCTGTTCCACCAGAGCGACCCAAGTTTCGTGATGTTGGCAAGCGTTTCCCTTCGAGTAAAAAACATACTGATAAGTCTGTCGGAGTTCAGTGTAGCAAGGACATCGAGTTTGAGCTATTTTAGCCACACTTCTGTCTGTAGCTAGAGTGTTTCGGAAAACTCTTCTTGTTTCCCACAGTGAGGTAGTTACTAGTCAGGTATCTCTCATACACATGCATAGGCGCATAGCTCTTGATGTAAATGTAAGAAATTAGCTATATAATCTATGGAATTATTCTCCACCTTAAAATTTGTTTCTTCTATGCCTTCTTTGGGTGAATTCATTTACTGTTGATTTTCCCATGCAAATAAACTAATCATATCATTTCGGCGTCAGCTTATGTATTCAATCATGTTTAATCATCATAGTTGGGTTAATAAACTAATTACGTTAGGTGATTTAGCGACGAAATTATTAATCATAATGGCTAATAAGTATGATTAAGATAAGCATGAGGATCTTATCATGCATGCCGTTGGGTTGGGTTAAAGCATTAACAAAAAAGTTAATAAAAGGTAGAGCAAATAGTCAAAAATAGCAAACTTTGGGGTGGTTTTGGGAGAATGGTTTAGCTTTATGCAAATGATGGTAGCACCTAACACAGGAAAAAGGACTGATAACACATGATGGATTGAAGAACTTTTCCTATTTCACAAGTTTTCTTGCCATTTTCACTGCTTTCTGTAAATGAACTACAACTCAAAATTCAAATGAATAACACAATGATAAGTCACCAACCAAAGGACAATCAAGTGTTAGTTCTAAACCATGACTTTATGGTAATTGGCAAATGTCATTGTCTTCATCTTGAACCTTGCATTTGGGATATTTAAACACTAATTATCTCATAAATAAACGACCCTTACACATATTTTTTTTTAATAATCATTTCATTCCGAATTGTTAGGAAAAGTCAACTATTCAAGGAAATAAGATTGTTTGACTAAATATTTTTTCTAATCTAAAATTTAGCTTAGTTTGTGATATTCAATATAAATGAAATATACTACCATAAATGCCGTTACATAGTTTGAGCTTGAATTAGTTTTAAATGAGGTATAAACGAGTTATTAATGAGCTTATAAATGAACTTGAACGAGCTGTTCACGAACCTTATTGAGCTGAATAATAAATTGTTTGAGTACATATTTTTTATTAATTGAGCTTGAAAATTTTGTTCAAACTCATTTATTTATATACAAACAAGTTCTAACCGAGTTTGTCCGCTAAAAAGAAAAGATCACCGACCCTAAATAACTTGGACCGGATTTGTTCCCCAAACTAAGCCCAATGCCAAATTGCCAACACAAAATTAACTCAAGATATTAGACTATTGGTCATCATTAATCCACAAATGAAGCCACAAATAAACAAATTAGACCAATCCAAACCTTCAAAGTTTAAACCTCAAACATAAAATGATTACCATCATCAAACAAACAAGCCTTCTCCAAAACTCAACATTGAAAAATGCAGACTTTACCAACACTCAGTAACACTAACAGTATCAGAACATTAGCACCAATTTTCAATTTCCAACTTTACCCTCCTCCTCAAATTTCATTCTCACATTCTCTTCCTCTTAAAAATCCAAACTTTATTCATCATCTTAATTATAATAATATTTGTTGCTCATTTAAACCAATTATCAGAGCTTCATCATCATCTTCATCAATGGCTTCTTCAACTGTTTCATCATCTTCAGAAAACAAACCCTTTTCTGTGCTCTTTGTTTGTTTAGGCAACATCTGTAGAAGCCCAGCTGCTGAAGGGGTTTTCAGAGATTTGGTTAAAAAACAAGGACTTGATTGTAATTTCACCATTGATTCTGCTGGAACTATTGATTATCATGAGGTATTTCTTCAAAGTTTGCATCTTTTTAAAAAAATTCTTTTTTTTTTCCTTTATTTTTTTAATTGGGGTTATAGTTTTTGATTTTAAAAAAATTGGGTTTTGTTTTGATTTGAATTTGTTGTTTGTGATTGTGAAGGGTAATCCAGCTGATTCAAGAATGAGGTCAACTGCAAAACGACGTGGGATTGAAATTACTTCGATTTCTAGGCCAATTAAACCTTCTGATTTTAGAGATTTTGATTTGATTCTTGCAATGGATAAGTCTAATAAAGGTGGGTTTATTGAATTTAATTTTGATTAATTTCAGAAAAAAATGGGATTTAGAAATTGAAATGTTTTTTTGTGATTTTTTTGGTGATTAATTGATTTTTTTATGTGTTTGTTTGTAGCTGATATATTGGAGGCACTTAATAGATGGAAACAAAGAGATAATCTGCCTTCTTATGCTGATAAAAAGGTTGATTGTTTCATATTGTTATTGAGTTATTGGTTGATATATTTGAATTTTAATTTTTGGCTCAAATGTTAGTGTTATATTTGCTTCTATACATATTGAATGCTGAGATGTTTGGAATGAGGTTTTGATGACAATGCAGGTTAAGCTAATGTGCTCTTATTGTAAGAAGCATGACGAAACGGAAGTTCCAGATCCTTATTATGGTGGACAACAAGGGTTTGAAAAAGTAATGAATTGATCACTTTAGTTTGGTTTGGTATTGCATTGTCAAAGTTTATACATTTCAAATTATCTGAATATTACAAGTACGATGATGAAATTGAAATTTATGAATTGGATGAGGTATAAGTTGTTAAAATTGAACCTTCATATATGATTGTTGGATTTCATAACTTGGTTCTAAAGTTTTGACTATGTTGGTAGTAGTGACTAGTGAGTTATCAATTACAGAAGTGAACCTAATCACTTTATTCAAATTAAGCCCATCATTTACAATGTGTTTAGTTAGATGATTTTGGAAGCAAAGGGAGGGGAAGTAACCTGAGAGATTCATTGATCCTTGTTTGAATATAACATAGGTAGGGTTCGAGATCCTTCGAATTTTTGAGAGACTTCGAAGGAAAATGCACGCTCACTCGGTCAGTCCATCCCTCTCTTCCCCCTCCCCAGCCTTCTTTTATACTTAAACTATTAAAGATGGAGGAACAGGCTATTTGAGTAGCCAAGTATAGAAACAAGGGGCAAGACTTAGTTCGGAGGCATGTCTCATTCCAAAAGCCACAGTTCAGGATAATATCCAACTCAATTACTTAAAGAGCTTTAGGAATTAGTATCTGATGGAGCTGCTACAAGCGCGTTCTTTTAGTGTGTTTGGTTCTGGCTTTTGGCAAATCATTCAGCAGGGAATGTATTCATGTGGATTTTACCACTGTTTTTCCTTGTAAAAGAGATGGAATATTCAGCAGGGAGTAGCTTCAGGTCACTATGTTTGTCTTTGTATCTAGCGGTTATTCAAATTACTAGTCACTCACATACTACTGAATTCAGGCATTTTCTTTAGACTTTGATTGCTGTGTTGTGCTTGAGTGAAACTCTGTAAACTATGAAGATTTAGTTTGTTGTTTATAGGCTTCATTTTCTTTCCTCGCAACATCCTTATCAAGTGGTGTCACATGCCATTGGCTGCTGAACATATTAATTAAAGTGTCGTTTTTCCCCTTCATCACGGCCCGAACAACTTATGTTCAATGCTGCCCCCATTTTTTGAGTCAACAGACAGATAAAAGCAGATGTCTGCGATTCCAAGGGATTGTGAGTTTTCCTTGAAGCAGGGTGAGAGAATGTGTGTTTTTTTTTTGTGTGTGTGTTGGGGGGGGGGGGGGG